>BQNB010000084.1:176206-217519 GCA_026074375.1 Tanacetum coccineum
TCTGTATACCAATCCTCTTGAGTAAACATATTAAATATCTTATTAGTATAGCAGTTCTTATATTCGTGTACCTCAGTTGATCCATCTGAATCATAGAAGACGAGAGCTTTGTATAACACCCGCCCCGAGGGGCATCGGATTGTGCAGCGGAAATTAGCAATTTGGTGTTACAAAATAGCATCCTTTACCACGAATATAGAAAACGACCTAAATAATACGTTTAAACCACATGTGTTCCATAATTATTCAAAGTTCAAATGCGTTAGGTCCCTACAGAATTGTAACCCCAACCATACAGTATTTGAAAGACAATTGTTCAAATAAAATACATTGTTTTAAACATAACACAAGACATTGTTTTTGAAAGACCAGAACACACAAGTAGCCTTTCCTTTAATTCAATCACCATACACGCACGACACCTCCACGCCATCGTTGCCTTCAGCCTTGATTACCTGGGATAAAACATGTTTAAAACGTCAACAACAAAGTTGAATGAAATTCATAGAGTTTAAAGTAATCAGTAAGTAAAGATCTTTGAACACATAATTAGTTCTTAGGAAAACAAAGAAACAAATGCAATGTATTGCAACTTCTTTTCTTTTGCGCATTAAGCTCATGACACCGAACTTTAACAATACATATGGCATTTCATATGTTTAAGTGCCCCAAACTAGGTATTATTGTCATATACCTTCTATATTTTTAATAACAAAATGTCCGTTTGACAGGGTGTTCACAAGGATTCAAACCCCGAACAGGGCTTTCAAACCCAATAGATCTATTTAATGCATTAGCGTTCACCCATTATAGGCGATTGACGGTTCATGAATTAAGGGACTTCGACAATAGCAACTTATGCGGAAACAATCTCATATCGGGTCTAGCATACCATAAATCATATGTGTTTGATTTAATAAAACAAATATGTATCCCCCTTGCGAGTTTAAAACATTTAAAATAGTTTAAAAGCGAGGCTATGAACTCACCTTAAGCAAAAGATCCAAATCAATCAATCAACAAGCACAATAAGCTTCACGTCTCAACCGCGACCTATATAATACATATATGGCGGTATGTGACTAATAGTATATTAAATCATATAATGTATATATATGTATTACTATTACGTATATATAATCATATACTAAAATCTCCAAGTGCGACGCAAAACATTTCACTTAACATATTGATCAATTATTACAACGTTTCTAACAAAGTTTACATTTTTAGAAAGTTTACCGAAAGTAAGGATAATATAATACAATACAATCATATACTAGAATCTCCAAGTGCGACGCAAAACATTTCGCTTTGACTTACTTAACAATATCACAACGTTTTTTCAATAAAGTTTTCCCATTTATTAGAAAGTTTTGCCAGAAAGTAAGATAATAAATCAAACTTACATTCATCTAATTTAACTAACATCCGAACCCTTTACTTGTTATAAATTATATTCAAAAGTATACGCAAGTTTGACATTCAAAAGTCAAACTTCGTAGTTGACTTTTTACCCAAAAATGACCCAAACTTGACTTGGCCGTAAAATCTTTGTTTTTAGGAGTTACAAGGCCCACCTTATATCAAAACGGACCTTGGAACTCCTTAACATATTTAAAAGCCTAATTTAGATTTAAAGAATTTCTCGACACGCTATGACTAAGTCAAACTTTCTGGTCAACAAAAGTCAACACATAGTCATACCAAAACTCATTTTTGACAAAATCTAACCCTTCCAACATGTTTAACTAGCCTATTAACATGTACTAAAACCATCAAACATATGTTCATACTTGTAACAGTTTCAAATCGATTTTGCACTTAAATCATCTAGCTACAATTACATATATGCAATAATCATCTAATTAATCAAACAAGAAACATAAACAAGTGCTCACAAAGGTAGAACAAAGCTTGACTATGGCTTCCCCTTTTACCTTAAGATCGGACGAACCACAAAGACCAACCAAACAAACTTTTCAAACCAAACCACTTGAATATAACAACAATCTATCACCCCTAAACACTTCCGTATACACCAAATCACTAGAAATTGACCAAAAACTCAACTTCTTAAATACTCATTGCATGTGAGGTTTCTTTAGTGGGATTTGTAGAGGATTGAACAAGGATTAATCTGGTATAATCGGATTTAAATGCATGTAAGTAACAAATTTTTGATGGCAAGATTATGTGTGTGTGTATTTCGAACGATAAGAGGGGGGAAGAAACAAAAGAAGTGAAATTTTGGTAAAGTGTTAAATGGAAGTATATGGACCCTTTTTATAGAAATAAACTTTGATTATTTGGCAACTTTAACCCCTCCTTTAATAAGTCCTTGCAAGTGTAATACCAAAGCATTTCTTTTATAAGTAAATTCGACCAACATATCGGGTATCATCATGTTTGTAAATATTTTAAATCCGTCCCACTAAATATAGTTTAAAACCTTTAATAAAATGTTAAACCTCATAAAACACGACCTTTAAACACGGTTTTTACAAAAACTCAAGGAAACGACGTAAAATACAAAATGACATATTTACGCTCTCGTAGCATAAGAATAGATTTCCTGAACTTCTTAAACACTAAAGACAAACAAAAATTAAATCACTGAATGAAATTACCCTATAAATGGAAAATCTCATCAACCCTTATATAATATAAACAACTATGATTATCTACGCAATTAAAAATAACTATCTTAGCTAACGATAGACGTTGTCCTGAAAATCAGGTTGTTACATTCTCCCCACCTTTAGGGAGTGACGTCCCGGCACTCAGCTCGTCTCATCCACTCTTTTTGCTTCATTCTTACTTGTAAATAGATGAGGGTACTTCTTCTAAATCTAATCATCACGTTCCCAAGTAACATCTGGACCTCTTTGCGAAATCCAACGAACTTTAACTATAGGTATCCGACTCTGCTTAAGTCGCTTAACCTTTTTATCAACAATCTCTATCAGTTCCTCAATCATATGCAACTTATCATCAAGTTGGATCTCTTCCAATGGAACAACAACTTCACCTTCCGCTAGACACTTTTTGAGATTCAAAACATGAAAAGTACTATGAATCCCCTTCAACTCTTCAGGCAACTCTAATGTATAAGCCACAGGACCAATTCTAGCCAAAACCTTAAATGGACAGATATAACATGGACTTAACTTTCTGCGCTTTCCGAAACGTACAACACCCTTCCATGGTGATACCTTAAGTAATAGCATATCACCAACTTCAAACTCCAACGGCTTAAGTCTCTTATCTGCATAACTCTTCTGGCTACTATAAGTAGCTAACAAACGATTCTTAATCTGGACAATCTTCTCAGTCGTATCACGAATCAACTCTGTACCAGTGAGTTGGCTATCCCCAACCTCACTCCAACATACAGGCTATCTACACTTTCTTTCTTACAAAGCTTCATATGGTGCAGCTTTAATACTTGCATGATAACTATTATTGTACGAGAACTTGACCAATGGTAGATGGCGATCCCGACTACTTCCGAAGTCAATCACGCAGGCATGTAACATATCTTCCAGCGTTTGTATTGTCCTCTCACTCTGACCATCTGTTTAAAGGTGGTAAGCAGTACTCATATCCAAATTAGTCCCCAACGCTTCCTGAAGCAATCTCCAGAAATTAGACGTAAAATGGCTATCTCGATCCAAAATAATCAAAATAGATACACCATGCCTACATACTATTTCCTTCAAATATAGTCGCCTGAGTTTCTCCATACTATCTGTTTTCTTTATAGGCAGGAAATGAGCTGATTTAGTCAGTTGGTCAACAATAACCCAAATCGTATCTTACCCACTTGGCGTTCTTGACAATCCGCTCACAAAATCCATAGTAATTCTTTCCCACTTCCAAACAGGAATCTTAGGTTGTTGCAGCAACCCAGGCGGTTTTTGATGCTCAGCTTTAACTTTTGCACAAGTTAAACACTTACTAACATATGTAGCGATATCAACTTTCATATTCGACCACCAATACAACAACTTCAAATCTTGATACATCGTATTCGATCCTGGATGGATAGAATACTTGGACTTATGCGACTCATGCATAACCAAATCTCTCAATGCACCATATCGCGATAACTAAACACGATTCCCAAAACAACGTGTTCTATCAGGTTGAAACTCGAATATTGGTTTAATTAACCTTCCTAAATTTCCTGCCCTCACATTCTTTCTCTTCATCGCTTCCTTCTGAGCTTCACAAATCTGCTTAGGTAAATTGTTATGAACAGTCATCATTAAAGCTCAAACACGTAATGGCTTATCCCTTTCCTTACGACTTAAGGCATTAGCCATAACATTCCCTTTTCCAGGATGATACAGTATCTCACAATCATAATCACTCAGCAACTCAATCCACCTTCGTTGTCTCAAGTTTAACTCTTTCGGATTTAGTATATATTGTAGGCTCTTGTGGTCAGTGAAAACCACACATTTCGTTCCTTACAAATAATGTCTCCACAATCTAAGAGCGAAAATAACAGCTCCTAACTCCAAATCATGAGTAGTGTAATTTTCTTCAAGGACCTTCAATTGTCTAGAAGCATACGCTATTACCTTTTCTCTTTGCATCAACACGGCTCCATAACCCTTAAGAGATGCGTCACAATACACCATGAAATATTTTGTTCCCTCAAGCAATGCTAAGATCGGTGCACTACACAACTTCTGCTTCAACGTTTAAAAAGCTTCTTCTTCTTTACTTCCCCATTTGTACTTTTTATTTTTCTGAGTCAACTTAGTCAGTGGCTTAGAAATCAAAGAAAATCCTTCAATAAACCTTCGATAATAGCCCGCCAATCCAAGAAATTATCTCACCTCCATTGGCGTCATCGGTGTAACCTAACTCTTAATGGCCTCGATCTTGGCAGGATCAACATGAACACCACTATGATCGATCACATGACCCAAAAATTGTACTAAATCTAACCAAAAATCACACTTTGAAAACTTGGCATATAACTTCTCTTCCTTAAGCGGCTCCAGAATAATCCTCAAATGCTTCTTATGCTCTTCATCGTTCTTGGAATAAATCAAAATATCATTGATGAACAATATGATGAACTTATCAAGATATGGCTTGCATACTCGGTTCATTAAGTCCATAAACATAGCAGACACATTAGTCAATCCAAACGGCATTACTTGGAACTCAAAGTGACTATACCGAGTTCTAAATGCAGTAATCGAAATGTCTTCCTCATTAATGCATAACTGGTGATATCCTGATCGCAGATCGATCTTAGAATACACGCTAGAACCTTGTAGCTGATCAAATAAATCATCGATTCTCGGAAGAGGATAACGATTCTTGACAGTCAACTTATTCAACTCGCGATAATCTATACACATCCTAAAAGATCCATCTTTCTTCTTCACAAACAAAACCGGTGCTCCCCACAGTGATGAACTTGGACGAATAAATCCTTTCTCCAACAACTCTTGCAATTGTACCGACAACTCTTTCATTTCAGATGGTGCCAATCTATACAGTGCACGTGCAACAAGTGCAACTCCCGACACTAGATCGGTTTAAAACTCAACCTGCCTCGGTGGTGGCAGTCTTGGTAACTCCTCAAGAAACACCTTAGGAAAGTCACAAATTATAGGCATGTCTTCCAATCATTTCTCCTTTGACTTATTCTTCATAACATGTGCCAAAAACAAATGACAACCTTGCTCAACATACTTACGGGCCTCAATACATGAAATAACCTTCAATCGAGATCCACCTTTGTCACCTTCAACTGTTAACGTCTTATTCTTATACGGTATATGAACAACTTTCTCACCACAGACGATAACGGCATCGTGCTTGAGAAGCCAATCCATACCGATGATGATGTTAAACGTACCAAGCTTAATCGGTATAAGATTAATTTTGAAAATATGGTTCACTAAACTCAAAGTGTAAACTTTCAAAATAGTGTTCGTACTAACTATCCTTCTATCAGCTAACTCTACTTCATAACTATCCTCTATTTTAATCGGTTTGATATTGAGCAATGAACTAAATCTAGTGTTCATAAAACTCCTATCGGAACCTGAATCAAAATAAAACAGAAGCATAGCGGTTATTTAGCAGAAATGTACCAGTAACCACATTCAGACCTTTTGGCTTAGCGTCCTTAATAGCATATGCTCGAGCATGAACTTCTCTAACTTCTTCTTTCTTAACCTTCTTCAGACATCAGTTCCTAGTATGACCTTGCTCACCACAATCATAAATAAGTCAGGATGGGCTGAGCGTTAGCACCAGTAGCAACATTCTTCTCCTTACAATACTTTGACTTGTGTCCAACGTTTCCACACTTATGACATTTGATCATACAAGGACCAACATGACGAGTAAAACAATGTTCACGCAAAGGAAGTTTCCCATCAGTAGGAGCAATAACCATGGCTCGCGCGTTACCTTGCTATTGGTTATTCTGCAAAGTTTGACGTGAGTTTTCATTTTGATTGCCCTTACCACTACTATTTCCACCTTGGTGATTCTCCCACTTTCGCTTCTTTCCTTCCAGAATTCTTTCATTTCTAGCTTGTGACTTCTGCTCCATCAACTTGTGAGCCATACGTACGGCTTCGCTCAAATTTGCAGGCTTAGACGATGTCACTTCACCCTTGATGTTATCCGTTAACCCTCGGATATAAGCATTAACCTTCACTCTTTCTGGTTCAACCATTCTTGGACACATCAATGCAAGCTCATTGAACCTTTGAGTATAGCCAACAATGTCATACTCCTTAACCTTCAAGTTCCATAACTCATTCTCTAAACGTTAGATTTCTTCTATCGGGCAAAACTCAGCAGTCATCAATTGCTTCATTTTAGTCCAAGGCATTTTAGTTCACATTTTCCAAACCCAATGTTGCAACCTTAGAATTCTACCAAGTTAAAGCCGGACCTTCCAATGTAGCAGCAACAAACCTTACCTTCTTACCATCTGCACATTCACTGATTCCAAAAACACTCTCAATTTTCTCAAACCATCTTCATAATTCAATAGCTCCTTCAATCCCACTAAAAACAGTAGGATTGCACTTCATAAACCTAGCAAAAGTGCACTCACGAATAGCAGGTGTAGTGTTTTGACCTCTTACTAGCCAGATCCACTAGCATCATTCCTGACCTTCGCTTGCCTTTCCTGCTTAATAGCAATAGCGGTATCAACACTTTCCTTAGTCATTCTTTGCATAGCAGCTTGAGTTATAGGTGCAGACTTTAGAGGCATGATTATGTTACATCATGCATAAAACAATCTGATAAGCATTCATAACATGATATATTCATAACATGGTACTATGACAAATCAATCACAACAACAGTCCACCACATCAAGTAGTAATCAAAAGATAGTCATTCATTTTTCATCACAAGAGAGTTAATACATAGTTGCATTGTTTCATAAAATGATACAAATCGTTACAACCAATAGTACTAGTTCTACTAACTGAGGATTTAGTTTAGTGATTACACAACAAAAGAAACTACAAATGAAACTAGACTACTAAGATGATTTCTCTTTATGACTCTTTCGGCGATGAACTCTTCACATCTTTGATCGAAACATCAATAGCTTCATTCGGTCTTTCTTCAAACGCAAATCCCTTACGAATCATCTCTTGATAGAACTCGTGAGCCCGAACTCTAGTCCAATAGAGACCTCTCTTAACTCGTTCATTCTGCATACGAAGGAATGTGTTGCTCAACTTCGCTTCTTTAAGTTCCTTCTTTAATTTCTTACACTCAGCTTTCTCTTTAACATTACCGAACTTCTCAACCAACCTTTCCATTGTAGTTGTTCCTTAATCCACACTAGAACGCACTTCATTACCCAAGTCCAAAATTAACTTTCCATAAAACTTATCCTTTGCCTCACTTTTCTTCTTGACCAATGCATATGCCGTCTCACGACCACACAGTCATCTCGAAAAATTAACCATTCGACCAAAAAGAGAGTCAATGTCCTGTCTCATAAAGACAGGTAGTAATCTATCACCATCCTCTCAAGGAATAGCGGCAGTAGATGATTCACCTACCTCATAGACACTAACAGGAATAGTCTCATCCTCATGCTCAATCGGATTCTCAACCTCAATCTCATCATCAGGTTCAGACTCAGAAGAAGGCGGCGGAGGATTAAAGGAATCCGTCTCTTCATAAGGACATGTCAACTCAGGCTCATTTTCATCTTCCTCAATGTCTACTTCCATATCATCTTCTTCTTTTTGAGGATCTTCTTCTTCCTCCTTAAATTCTTTTTCTTCCAGGTCCTCGTCTTTATCTTCTAAGACAGGCTCGGGAACAACAGGAACATCGTTGTGTTGATTCAGCTCAACAACAGGCACCTCATCATCATGATTCACGTTTGCCATGATAATATAGAAAATATCATATAATACTTACTTAATAGCGTATCACTTCATATTATCGTTGGAACGCTATTATTAAAATAACGGTTCGCATCAAAGCGCAACAAACAAAATTTACAATTCGCGACTCTTTTTCAATCTAAATATATCTCGATTACATTTCAAACATATATAATGATAGTTATCATATAATCACATGACATTCTATGCATACAACACATGCATAAACGTACCAATACATAACGCTTTATGCATCCAACACGGGCATAAATTTATCCAATCACAATGCATAGTTAAATACGGGTAAATTATTTAACCAATTATACATACCATACGTACATAAATATACTTACACGTAACAACTTATAAATGTAACTTACATGTAACCAATGGCAACGAGGAGTCTTGGCGTGCGTGTAGAAGCGTTATAGTTTAGGTTTTCCAAAAAGACTCGACCCATTTCTTTATACCCTTAGACTCTTGATATTACTTTGACATCTAAAATAATTACAATCCGAGTTTTGAAAACAACCTAGTTCTCTATAACCGAAGCTCTTGATACCAATCTGTAACACCCGCCCCGAGGGGCATCGGATTGCGCAGCGGAAATTAGCAATTTGGTGTTACTAAATAGCATCCTTTACCACGAATATAGAAAACGACCTAAATAAGACGTTTAAACCACATGTGTTCCATAATTATTCAGAGTTAAAATGCGTTAGGTCCCCACAGAATCGTAACCCCAACCATACAGTATTTGAAAGACAATTGTTCAAATAAAAGACATTGTTTTAAACATAACACAAGACATTGTTTTTGAAAGACCGGAACACACAAGTAGCCTTTCCTTTAATTCAATCACCATACACGCACGACACCTCCACGCCATCGTTGCCTTCAGCCTTGATTACCTGGGATAAAACATGTTTAAAACGTCAACAACAAAGTTGAGTGAAATTCATAGAGTTTAAAGTAATCAGTAAGTAAAGATCTTTGAACACATAATTAGTTCTCGGGAAAACAAAGCAACAAATGCAATGTATAGCAACTTCTTTTCTTTCGCGCATTAAGCTCATGACACCGAACGTTAACAATACATATGGCATTTCATATGTTTAAGTGCCCCAAACTAGGTATTATTGTCATATACCTTCTATATTTCTAATAACAAAATGTCCGTTTGACAGGGTGTTCACAAGGATTCAAACCCCGGACAGGGCTGTCAAACCCAATAGATCTATTTAATGCATTAGCGTTCACCCATTATAGGCGATTGACGGTTCATGAATTAAGGGACTTCGACAATAGCAACTTATGCGGAAACAGTCTCATATCGGGTCTAGCATACCATAAATCATATGTGTTCGATTTTATAAAACAAACATGTATCCCCCTCGCGGGTTTAAAATTTTTTAAA
The DNA here is from genome assembly GCA_026074375.1 of Tanacetum coccineum. Classification (NCBI taxonomy): domain Eukaryota; kingdom Viridiplantae; phylum Streptophyta; class Magnoliopsida; order Asterales; family Asteraceae; genus Tanacetum; species Tanacetum coccineum. The sequence goes on from BQNB010000084.1 coordinate 186,032, forward strand.
TAGTTCAAAAGCGAGGCTATGAACTCACTTTAAGCAAAAGATCCAAATCAATTAATCAACAATCACAATAAGCTTCACGTCTCAACCGCGACCTATATAATACATATATGGCGGCACGTGACTAAAAGTATATTAAATCATATAATGTATATATATATGTATTACTATTACGTATATATAATCATATACTAAAATCTCCAAGTGCGATGCAAAACATTTCGCTTGACATATTCATCAATTATTACAACGTTTCTTACAAAGTTTCCATTTTTAGAAAGTTTGCTGAAAGTAAGGATAATATAATCCAAACTTAGCATTTCATCTTAATTTAACTAACATAACGAACCCTTTACTTGTTATAAACTATATTCAAAAGTATACGCAAGTTTGACTTTAAAAGTTAAACTTCGTAGTTGACTTTTTACCCCAAAATAACTCAAACTTGACTTGGCCGTAAAATCTTTGTTTTTAGGAGTTACAAGGTCCACCTTATATCAAAACGGACCTTAGAACATCCTTTATCATATTCATAAGCCTAATTTAGATTTTAAAATTTTCTCGACACGCTATGACTAAGTCAAACTTTCTGGTCAACAAAAGTCAACACAAAGTCATACAAAAACTCATTTTTGACAAAATCTAAACCTTCCAACATGTTTAACTAGCCTATTAACATGTAGTAAAACCATCAAACATATGTTCGTACTTGTAACACTTTCAAATCGATTATGCACTTGAATCATCTAGCTACAATTACATATATGCAATAATCATCTAATTAATCAAACAAGAAACATAAACAAGTACTCACAAAGCTAGAACAAAGCTCAAATTTTGTTTCCCCCTTCCTTTTGAAATCGGGCGAGCCACAATGACCAACCAAACAAACTTTTCAAACCAAACCACTTCAATATAACAACAATCTATCACCCCTAAACACTTCTTTATACACCAAATCACTAGAAATTGACCAAAAACCTAACTTCTTAAATACTCATTGCATGTAAGGTTTTCTTAGTGGGATTTGTAGAGGATTGAACAAGGATTAATATGGTATAAACGGATTTAAATGCATGTTAGTAATGAATTTTTAATGGCAAGATTATGTGTGTGTGTGGGTTTCAAACGGCAAGGAGGAGGGAGAGACAAGAAATATGAAATTTTTTGGTAAAAGGATTATGAGTGTATATGTGCTAGTATTTATAGAAAAGAACTTTGATCATTTGGCAACTTTAACCCCTCCTTTCATAAGTCCTTGCAAGTTTAATACAAATTGGTTATATTTCCGTTACTTAGCCGACCAAACACGGGTAACATCACGTTAATAAATATTTTTAAATCCGTCCCACTAAATATAGTTTAAAACCTTTAATAAAACAATGAACCTCGTAAAATACGACCTTTAAACACGGTTTTTACAAAAACTCGGGGAGACGACAAAAAAATACAAAATTAACATATTTACGCTCTCGGAGCAATAAAAATATATTTTTGTTTGACTTTTTTAAACACTAAAGACAAACAGAAATTAAATCACGGAATGAACTTCACCAATAAATGGAAATTATCATCAACCACATATAGCATAACGACTATAATTATTTACGTAATTAAAAATAACTACCTTTGGCTAAGGATAGATGTTGACCTGAAACTCGGGTTGTTACACAAATCAACTCCCTGATCAGTTGTCATCGTAATCCAAATCTTTAGCCATTTTGTCTTTTTAGTGAATCTTATAAGGACCGTTTTAGGATTAAGTGTTGTGTTTGCTTTGGTGTTCTTGTTTAAATTATTAGATTCCCAAATTTGGTCATACGCCCAAAGTCGGTCACATGCCCACCTGATGCGCGGATCGACCTAAATAGAGCGATATAACACTGTGTGTTAAACCGCAACCTAAATAGAGCAAACCGCTGCCTAAAGAAGAAAAACCAAACCGCTGGCAATTTTGTCAAATCGCTGCCAAAAGATGTAGCAAACCGGTGTCTAAAAAATTAGACAAACCACTGCCATAATTCTAACAAACCGCTAGCATATAGGAATTGGCAAACCGCTGTCAGTTGAAGACAAACCGCTGCCTATGTACTTGATCAAACCGCCACCTTAAACTTGACCAAACCGCTAGAAAATTTAAGCCAAACCGTTGGCACATAATTCTTACTAAACCGTTGGCCTTTGAACTTTACCAAACCGCTGCCAGTTTTATCCAAACCGCTGGAAACCCTTAAGTGGCAAACCGCTGTTGACTAGTCAACTGGACAGAGTAACGTTTAGGGTTGACCAAGAATTAGTACAAACTGCTACACCTGTTTTGACAAACCGCTGTCTAGTGGTTTGATCAAACCGCTGTCCAAATAGTATAGCAAACCGCTACAATAAAGGACAAACCGCCTTGTGTACTTGCTTTTGTTTTCTTTCACAAATTCGACAAACAAACAAAAACCGAGTACTCTCTAGTACATAGCCTTATGCCAAACCGCTGCCTAGAACACCAAAATATATAGTTCGAGATAAGCTTTAAAATAAGCACGAATAAGCTACCTAGCTACAAGAGTAAGCCATAAAAACTTAATACTAAGTAGCTAGTAGAGAGATTGTCAAGAAAGTACAAGCTTATTGTAGTTTAAAGCCGAAATCAAACCAAAATTGTGACCAAATAAGCTTATAAAGAAGCCGAACCAATATAAGCTTCCAATAAGCTATTTGCAAAGAAAATGAGCCACGAATGCAAGAACCAAATAAGCTATAGAAGAGAAACACAAGAAAGTAGAAGAGATTTCAATCCAATATCCAAAATCACAATAAGCCGTAGGCTTATAAAACCAAATAAGCTTTGAAAATGATCTTATGAACCAGTAACACCATAGAATAAGCAAACAACACACACAAATTCCTCCAGGCTCTGGTACCAATTGTTAACAATAAGATTTCACTAGCTAAACACGATTCGGAGGTCAGGGAGGATTAAACAAGAAGTAAGCCATATTAGATTAAGAGAGAGAAATGAAAGATGTGTGCGTATTTAGAGAGAGAGAGAACACACACACCTTATGAGATAATGTTTCAAAATAAATCCTCACCCCTCTATGGAAGTATGGAGAGGGTATATATATGTCAAGACAAGGGAAACTATTCTAACTTAACAATTTTAGTCCCTGCGGGTGCTTATTGTATAATGCATTAACTAGTGTTAATTCCGTATAGTCAACATAATTTTAATGCTAACAATAATGCTATGATAAAGTAAATACATTTAATTATACTAAAAAAGTTTCTCCACCAGTAGATTAGTTTTCAAATAAGTTTAGTTAATAGTTTCATATAACCAAACCTCTAAACCATAAGATGTACCTACTTTCCTAGAAATATAAAAATACAAAAATAATATTCTCTCAACCCCTAGAATTCTGTTAGACCATGATCAATCCTTCCCAACCTACTCCCCTAGAGAACGATAAAACCCCGTGTCCCTTGCTTATACATACGTACTTACAAAGGTTAGGTCTCTTCATAGGGAGTTGTTAAAACTTATTGTTGAAGTCCTACGACGACGCTCAGTTTCCTTTGAGCCTTGATGATTTCTTTGATGGCTTGATCTAGACTTCTTTGGGTCTCCTCTTTTTGGTCGTCTTCCATTGGTATGATCTAGCTGAAAGGGTCTTCATCTTGTATCATGCTTTCTCTTAATTGAGTAGATGGTCGAAAGTAGCACATGTCATCTTCATCCATAAATATTGATTGTATAAGAGCATCGTACAATGCTTTATGAGCCTGATGTTTTTTGTATGACTTAGATGCCATCATCATCTTGAATAGGATGTCCTTCTGTTTGTATTTAATTTATGTTGTTTTATCAAATGGTGTTGTCGAGTGCTTTGGCCATTTTTGCTTGGATGCATGCTCGAGCTTGATTTTACGAATCTCTGATGCATTTTTTTATGATTCATGCTGCTCATGATTGACGTTATCCTTTTGGAGCACATTTCGAACTGTGCTTTCCATTCTTGGTTCAACAATGTCTTTGACAACGTTGGGTAATTGATTCTTGACCTCGTTGATTACATTAGCTTGTGCTAATGCTTCAATTACTTTTGAATGATCAACCTTGGTCCAAACTTCAAATTTTCTTTCAAGATCAGTCAATCATTGAATTACTGCTGGAAGTAGATCAGGTACAGTTGTTGTTATAGGTGGAGCTTCACTTGTGATTGGTGTTGCTGGAAGTGGTGTTGTAAGTGGTGTTGGAATTGGTGGTGTAGGTTGTTTAGGAATTACAAACACAAGAACATCAAGTAATGGAGCAGATAGAACAGTGGGAATTTCTTGCTGGATTTGAACATCCAACATAGAGTTGATTTCTGTAACTGCATGTTCTTGTGGTACCAGTAAGAGAAATATCTGAGGAAGTATTAAATAATTGATTACCATAGTTGGAAGACAAAGACTGGTTGGAGGTTGACAATAGAAATTCAGGCTTCTCTTTGTGTGTCAGCTTGATAAGAGCCCCTACTTGATCATCCCCAGCTTGATCATCCATATCCTGTTCATCTCTTGTTACCTCTTTATCAACATCTCTTTCCTCTTCTGCTCTCTTTGCATCATTCTTTTCTGCATCATGCATCACTTGATCATCATTATCTGACCCAGTTTCATCATCATCATTAGTTTCTTCTATGCCAATACCACTATCATCATCATCTTTGACCTTTTCTTCATCATTAGTGCATAGCCATTCAATTTGTCCTTCATTTACATGTATCATCAGACTGAGCACTATTATCTTCAGACCCCCAATCAATCTCAGCAACAACTTTAGCTACAGAACTGCCCTTTGGCTCATCAAAAACCTCTGGTGTAACACCAGCTCCTTTACTTGAGCCTGCAGATTGTTGTTGTATTCTGTGAGCTTCCTTGCTGGCTTTGATTGCTTTCTTTGTATCAGCAGCTAATTGTTCTTCTTTAGACATGACTTGAATGCCTTTAAGCTTCTGAGACTGGTCTAGTGATTTCTTCTTTGAGATATGCAGAGTGTCTCTGATGACAACACCAATTGGTCTTCGACAAACCAATCTATCTTCTTCATGAACATCAACTTCATCTGGCTCTTCTTCCGTTGAAGGATTTTCAGTAACGAGTCGCTCATGAGTTTCATAAACTCGTCTTGCTTCATCTTGTTCTTCTACCTTTGTTTTGCTGATTAATTCTCCTAATTTGAGTGCTTCCTCTGGATCTGGGATAATATTTTCTTCAACAATGATTGATCTTTTCTTTCTTGGAGTAACAACTGTTGCCCTCTTTCCTTTTAAACCTTTACCTCTTCCTTTCTTTGGAGGTATTAAGCCAATGGATAAGGCAAGAAAAGTCTAATAAGCTTAAGAGTTCATGATCTCTTCATTCAACATTGTATCTGGAATAGCTAGTCCATATACTTGTGTTTCTTCACCTTTGCCAATAAACTTCAATCTTCCCAAAACAACATCATCCTTAATTATGGTGACATATGAACCCGATCTCATAGAAATGGATTTGTGTTTCAAAAGGAAATAGTGTATGATAATTTTAGTGAATCTAGGGTAGGGCATGATTTTAGGTCTTTTGAGTTTTGATTGCCTGTAGTCAATTTGGTATTGGAAGTCTTCCCAAATCAATGCAGCAAAGTCGACATTCTCCTTGTGGAACATACCCCACAATATTTCTACTCTTGATTGTCGGAGTCTATCATTGTTTGACATTTTCCCAGAGAGACACTTGTTGATGATAGTTCCAAGGGTCCTCCACGGTTGATGCATGTAATCAACAAACATGCTTGGGAGCTGTTTCACTTCACCCTTGTAACCAGTTCCTTGAGAAAGGTGACCAGTAAATCAGGAGATGGAGGTGCAACGAACTCTTTGTCTGGAACACTTGGACAGATACGGAGAATCTTTAGGAAAAGTTTAACATCAACTTGAAACTTCTTGTCATCAAGGTCAAACTGATAGAAAGAAGATTTCTTGACTTTCTTCACTGTGAGCCGGAATTGCTGCATGTAGATTTCTGGTACATCAGCAGTAATAAGAAAAGCATTCTAGCATGGAGAATTCTTGATGATATCTAGGATGACTTGATAAGTTTCCTCCTTTTGTGTCAGCGTTGGATCAATCCTTATGTTGCTCGAGCTAATCTTGACTTTATCAGCAGTGGGAACCAATGCTTCATCACGAGCGGCTTGTTAGAATTTGTTCTTGATTCATGATTCTGCTTAAGAATTATCCAGTACAGTTTATATACAAAACACACACACACACACACACACACACACACACACACACACACACACACATATATATATATATATATATATATATATATATATATATATATATCACTAATTAGATTGATTATCCTTGTTGTTGTGTTTGTTTTAGATGACCTTGTGTTTATGTTTCAAGCAATTAAGTCTGGTTTAACACACAAATTAAGAAAGTCAAACATTCAACATGTGGTCAAAGTTCAATCAAAGTTAATTTTAGTCAAACTGTAAACATGTCATATTTCACAGATTAAGTCAAAACATGTCACATTTCACAGAATAAGGAGATATGTCATATTTCGCAGAACAGAGGAAAAATTTGACATATTTCCCTTATTAAAAAATGACATATTTCGTAGAATGAACAACCTGACATATTTCGCAAAATGGACTGTGACATATTTCGCAGGCTAAAACAATGACATATTTCGCACAATAAGTACCCTGTCATATTTCGCAGTTTTAAACACAAGCAAACATATTTCACAGACTTAAAGTCATGTCACATTTCGCAGGATTCTTAGCAACTAAACACAAGTTTTATCACCTTTTAACATTCAAGAATTGTTCTTTTACAACCAAAATCACTCTTAAATCATGCCTCATTCAAGTTTATCAACATTCAACCCCTATTCGATCACATTGAGCATACAACTAAGATTTCCATACTTCTTTTAAGCAACACAACAACTAGGGAACATCGCAAGCATTTCTAGATAACATTCTACCATTTTTGAAGGCCACAAACACAAGAACAAGCATCCTAATCCAAGATATTACATATTTCACAGTCAAGAACCTAAGTATTTAACACAAAGGGATCCCTAAATGCATAAACATGATTCATATACATTAGAAACACTTATAGCATGCTTATAAACATAAACCCACAATCACATAAACCCTTAAGCATATTTCGCACAATTTTTTTCACACAAGAATCACTCTATCTCACAAACGAGTTAATTTTACGCAAAACTGTTATTAACGCTTCTCAATCACCCCTAGACAAGCAAAAGCCCTAACACTAATTAGACTCAAACCCAACTTCGATCATGTGAAACCTAAATTCAAAAATTAGGGGTTTTGAATGAAATATTGCAAATGAATCCAATTCCTTTTGCGAGGTTGATGTTTAAAAGATTAGAAACAAGTTATTAGTTTACCTTGAAGATTGAAAACGCGTTTTTGATATTTGTTTATGCTTGTGCGAAATGAGACGAATGAGAAGAAAAGTTATAATATTTTTTGCAATTGTGAGAAATGTGACATTTTGCATATTTAGCTCCATAAGAGTAGCAGATTTTAAGTTTGCCTTTTTGGCAGATTTAGTCCATGTGGTTTATTTCTCCTTTCATTTCTAATAACGCCTAAATTATACATGTTTTCGGCGGCGTTATTTGTATTTATTTGATCATTTCTCGTGAACTTTCGGTACTTAATCAAGTATATTTGCTATTAAATATTCTAGGTATGTGTCGTGGCTGAAAACGAAAGAATACACGAAGATTTGAAGCTTAAACGAAGAAATAACCGAAGATAAAGATTCCTGACCACCACGGTCCACAATTGTATTTGAGGCCATACCTTGACAACGAGCTCCGTTTGACGCGATTCTGGCGGCCACGTGTCCGGGAAAGAATTCTCTACAACTTTGATTTTTGGTCCAAGAGCTGAAAATGCACCAAGTGCGGCGCACTTGTAAAAACGTGCGGCGCACTTTTCCATCTGATGAAAATTAAAGGAAATTAAATGCAATTAAATGCCAAGTGCATTAACACCCGAAGTGCTGCGCACTTTTATGTAAGTGGGGCGCACTTTTGCCCCGAAAAATCCTATAAATAGCCTCTCATTCCTCCCATTCTTCACACATCCAACACAAATCATCCCACTTAGTGTGGAACACTTAGGAAAGGTGTTTTAGAGGATAAAGGCTTGAAAAACCTTTGATCCAAACCACCCTTCAAACCACCATCACCACCACCATTAGAATCAAAGTAAGGAGGAGTTCTTGAAGAAGTTGGATAGTCTTGGTTGATGTTCATCATTGTTCTTAGGTTTTGATCCATCAAAGAGGCATAGTTGTAGTGTTATTTCGAATCTATAAGCGATTGTGACGGAATTGTTCATAGTTTCCGGATTTTGCTTTGAATATAATAAAGTGTTCTTGGGAAATTCTTGTAAAATCATCATACTTTGCTCTTGGAATTGGTATGAATCTTGTTACTCTTTTGAATATAATCCTTGTTGAATCCATGATGAATGCTATGTGTTTTGTTACTTTGATTATGGAGTAGTAATCTTATGTTTGTTTGGGCATAATGTGATCTTGGATATGGAGCGTTTGGATATGTGTTTATTGAATTGGTAAAACATATTTTATACAAGAATATAGGCCGAAAGGGTTCTTTTATATATGTGTTTAATCATTCCACTTAATATATTGGTTATAATAACTTATAAAGGCCGAAAGGATTTGTTGTTATTAATCGATATAATCACTAGTTATATTTAAAGGCCGAAAGGATTTATAACTTGTGATAACTCTATTTTAAACACTATTCCAAACACATCATTATCTAAGTGATCATTGCCTAAACAAACATACTTTAATCATTTGATTGAATCATCTTTTAATTGCTTTAGTTATAATATCCGATATATGCAAGATTTGGTTAATTTGATCCGTGACAATCTTATTAACCTTAGCACCTTAATTACAAACTGTGAAAACTTCAATTCCCGTGGAACGACCTGGACTTACCTAAAGCTATACTATACACGAACGGGTATACTTCCCGAGTGTTGTGTTTTAGTAAAAATCGGTATTTCTAGTATTATAAATTTAAAACTTGGAAAACACACATCAAAGTTTTTGGCGCCGTTGCCGGGGAATTGTTTAAGTTGTTATAGTTTGTTGCTTATTTCTGGTGCTATTTTGTTTCAAAAAAAAAATTCAAACCCGCCGTACCGTTTTCTGGCAAACGGAAACAAAAAAAAATCATTTTTCTCCAGGAAGTACGCCGCACATCTTATTTGTGCGCCGGTTTTCCTGTAAACCCAGAAAGTACGCCGCACTTACACCAAGTGCGCCGCACTTTCTACAGAATTTTTACAAAAAGAATCTGATTTAAAAACTCAAACCCAAACAAACCACCAAATCTCTAGTCTCAGGTATGTGATCATTTGAAATTCCATTTTATCTGATTATACGCCTTGTAATTTTGTTAATATTTAATTGTCATTCGAAAAAAAAATTATTTATTTATCCTTATTTGCTATATAATTAAATTAAAATATATATAATATATAAAATAAAAAATATAAAAAAATATATGAAAATAATTTATTTTATTTTGAATATTATCCTATTAGCCTTAACTATATATATAAAAATGTCTTTTTGCAAAATGCTTAACGTATGTATAAATCCCCTATCTTTCGGAAAACAACTAGTAAATCTAATATATAAATTTAATAAAAGTTTAAAAGCAAGGACTTATAAGATTAAAACTATCCAGAAAGATTCCGTCGAGATCAAATCATTCAAATCTTCAACTCAAAATTCTACCGTTAATGACTTTATCGTTATAAATATACCTGAAGAGGATGTCGAACCCAAACAAATAATTCTTGATCCCGATGATCAACCTATGTGGGAAAGTGCTAAGACTGTAGCACCGACTCCTAATTCTGTCATTGTTCAAATCGATGTTAATGACAACTTTGTTATTAACAGTACTCACTTAAATATGATTCGGGAAAATAAATTCGATGGTTATCTGCGGGCCGATCCGCATGACAACATCCGTGAATTTATTGCAATCTGCAACATGTACAAATACGGCGAAAGTCAAAGTGAAGCCGTAAAGCTTTTGATATTTTCTTATTCCCTATCCGATAAAGCTAAAACCTGGTTTAACGAACTTAATGAAGAATCTATAACATCGTGGGAACAAATGAGAAAAGCTTTTATAAACAGATTCTTTCCACCTTCGTTGTTTAACCTTCTTTTACTTGAAATTAGAAATTTCTCTCAAAACATATGTGAAAGTCTAACCGAAGCCTGTTACGACTGAAGAACATGCTTCGAAAATGCCATGGGCATGGTTTGACCAAAGGAGTTATTATTCAAATATTCTATCACGGTCTAGACGAACCCACTCAGGCAATCCTGGACGTAACAGCTGGAGGAATCTTCCTCTATAAAACTCCAAATCAAGCTTTTTAATTTCTTGATGACAAAGTCCTTTTCGAACATGACTGGCCCATTAAATTTAAAAACGAACATCATCGAAAATCTGTGTCCTTCGCCAATGGAAGTGGTAGTAATGATAATTATCGATTAATGAAAAAATTGGAAGCTCTAACAATAAAAATGGATTCTCAATTCCAGAACTTAAAAGAGGAGATGCATGAGATGCGTAACAAATATCAGGACCTTAAAGACAACCACGATCCTAAAAACCACATGAACGATGACACGCCGATGTGTGAACGTCATGAAGTAAATTACATCCAATCTGAAGGGTATCAAAACTGATATTCTCATAATTCGTTTTCTTACCAATCCCTTCATGACCCTAATGATTCCGAGAAATCGCCCACAGAATTAAACAATGATGAGAGAAATGACCTCGAAGATTTCAAAAGATGTGTCCGTAGCATGAGAATTGCTCATTGGAAACTTTATGACAGAGACGATGATAAAACCACCGGTGTTTTACCTAAGAAAGAGTCTAAAACAGTCAACCAAGGACCTCAATCTAAAACTGATTTCCAAAAATTAATGACTAAATTCTTAGATGATCAAAGAGTTTCAAATATGTTTGTCAAAAACAATGTTAAAGATATGATTTTAAAGATGAAGCAGAATGAAAAGAATTTCCAAACTATCTTTAAAAACATGGAAATAAAAATAGATGAGTAGGAGAAATCTCAAAACGTATCTTCAGAACAAATCGATAGGACTGACCCTCCTCCTCCTCCTCAAGCTTACACCGAGCAAGTGAATGTCGTATTCACCGGGAGTGGAAAGTCCGATGATTCTCCAAAAACTCAAAAAAATTCACCACCTCCTATTATCGTTAACAATAAAATCAGAAAAGATAAACCTATTAAAACATCAAAAAGGACTATCAAGTGGTTAAAACAAATGAATATCCATTCTGTGAGTATATACCAAAAATACCATACCCCCAAACTTTTAGAGTGGATCATTCCTACTTAAACCGTATCATTAAGGAATCTTAAATCAAGTTTAGTATAATAATAATAGTAGTAATAGTAAATAATAATTAAAAAAAAACTAAAAATATATATAAAACAAAAACTTTGCAGTTTTTAAGTTGGATGTGCTTGGGCCCGTGTATTTCTCACTCGATTTCTGCATCCAAAAAGAAATTTATCGAACTTTGTGGGTGTGTTCGCTGGAAACCCTCACGAGACTATAACTCGTCCACTCGGGACACCAAGGGCTTTAAAAGCTTGTTGCATATGCTAAATGCAACCGTGGTGCCTACGAAAGTGCGCTTTTGTATTTAATGTTTTTCTTGTAGTTGTGTCTATTTTGCAGATTAAATAAAACAGGTGGAGCTTGGATTGGTGGTTGGCATTTACACTTGGAAACTTATATAGTTGGAGTATTATATTACATGTGGTAGAATACACATGCTTGGCGTTCCGTTTCGCGTCGTATCTTTTAGAATTCAGCCGAGAACTTATAAGCCCCGGGGAGTCCTGTTCTCTTAATATTTATTTCTCCCATATCCTAGCTTTAAGTCTTTTCTGTTACGCACTAATGCTTAACTTAATGTGGGGAAAAAATAAATTGAAAAACCAAACTCATTATTAAAAGTATAAACCTTTGTTCGCCCTCTGTAATCTAAAAATCTAATCTTGTTTTTGAATTTTTTTCCCACTTAGGTTAATATATTAGAATAAAACGTAGTAAAAATAATAATAATAATTTAAATAAAGTTTTGAAACCCAGAGATGTGTCCGATTGAATAAAGCAGATCCGACTCGGGATTTGATAACATTACTTGCGCAATCTTATAACCTTTCCATAAAATGGAGGGATTTTAAGCTGTATATAGCATGACGTAATTTTATGCAGATCCTTTGATTATGAGTGTGCGGTGATTTAATGATTCTAGAAACTTGTGCTTTGAAAGCATTACGATACCGCAGTAGAGATCATAGTTCACGTGTTATATGTTGTTTTATGTTAAAAAGAAGGCCACTTATGACATTTAACCCAAATAGCCATTCCACTTAATAATTATATTCTTTTAGCAAAAACACTGATTAGCTTAACCAAACAAAAAAAAAAACCACTAATGTTAGACTCATCTTTAGTGCTAATATACCCCTAGTTTAACCCCTTCATCTATTCTATCATTCATTTTATCCTCATCCACTTAAAAAAATAAAAATCAATAAAGATAACTTTAACACCTAGGCCCCCCCACCCCTTACCCCTTATCGACAGTCCAAGGTTGGTTTGCATAGTTGCTTGGCATGAATGGTTTGATTTTTGCTCATAGTATTGTTCGCACTTTGCTATAAAGTGTTTAGCCATTTTGACGAATAGAAGAGGCCCGCTCCGTATTTCATACTTTTTTGTGGTGTTTCCTTATCACACGTTTGGGGGAATTGGTTAGATGTTTGATGATGAGGGTGATTAATGAAAAAAAATAAACAAAAAAAGAAATTGAATTCGAAAAAAAGTATAATAAGGTGTTGTTTATTTGATGGATGGTTTGGTTTGATTCAATACCTCGCAGGTTTGTGGATTGTCGTAACAAGCAACATGCGTTTCTTGGGACTTGTCCGACAATTAAACAACAATTTCCCAGGTAATATAGTTTTCCATGCCTTATCATACCCTTATTAACCCTTATCCTAAACATTAAACCCGAATAAAAGTTCCTCTTTTGAAAATATACAGGTGCTATACTCCATGTCGATGCAGAGTTTTGTTTCTTGAACAAGCCTATAAGTAAATTTTAAAATGAATCATGTCGTGTAGAGCAATTAGAGTGTGATTTCCCTTTTACCCTCTATTAACATCACATAACAATGTTTGAGTGACTTATATTTTTCCTTATTCGCGAGGTGCTTAGTCATGTTATTACAGCTTGAAGATCATTGGGTATTGTCAAACATCTCTGCTTTTAAATATTAAAAAAATCCAAAAATATTTTTTATAATTCTATGTTTGTTTTGAAAAGCTTATTATTTTTCTTATTTTGCTTGAGGGCAAGCAAACCCTTAAGTGTGGGGACTAACGTCGACAATAAGAGATTCTTTCAAGCTGTGAGTATATTCTATAAAAAAGATGGAAGTATATCAGAAGTTACTAAAAGATATGCTCAAGAAAATAAAGATAAAGATTAATAGATTTAGTTTCCTTATTGTATTTATTAATCTTCCTGTTGTAAGTCATGAAATCTCCCTATATAAAGAGATCATAGGCATATTGTTTTATACATCCAGAAAAGTGTGTGTGTACACAAGAAGATGTAGACGTCTAGTATAGAGTTGGTGTAGCCTCAAGGTAATCAAGGTTTTCCTTGATCCCTGTTACAGTTCATTGATGTAACAGTATTATCTTGATCAAATAATGTTAGGGCTATGGTGTATGAATGATAAAACCTTGTTTAATAACATCATTGTTGGTAAAACCTTGTTATGATAATATTGATTCTACGTTTGAATATTCCGCCTATGTTATCATTATCCTAGATTAAAGGTCTAAACAACGTAGAGCTACAACGATCTTTAGGTTTCAACAGGTGTGTGTTTGCGCCTTTTGGACTTATTTATTACAAAAACCAATAATATTTTTAAAAATTTCACACCCAATAAAAAATTAAAAATAAAAAAATATCAAAATTTAAAAAATATATATATAATTTTTTTTTGTCTTGTCATGTAGGAACCTTGTTTCTAATTTTTGTTTCTTAGATTTGCTTGAGGGCAAGCAAAGTTTTAAGTATTGGGGGATTTGATAACGCTCAAATTATACATGTTTCTATACGCGTTATCAATGCTTATATATATATAAACCGGTTGAATATAAGAACTTTTGGTATATAATAGAGTATATTTGTCATTGTAGGTTCTTGGATTGTGTCGTGGAAGAAAACGGAAGAAAAACACAAAGATTTGATGCTTAAACGAATAAATCAATGAAGATAAAGATCTCCCGACACCTGTCCAATGTTTTGGCCATAACTTGAGCATACGAACTCCGTTTGACGCGATTCTGGCGGCCACACGTCCGAGAAAGAATTCTCTACAACTTTTATTTTTGGTCCAAGAAATGAAAAGGCATCAAAACCGCCGCACAAATAAAAATGTGTGGTGCACTTTTCACAAAATCCCAAGTACGCGCCGCACTTTCAGTCTGCAGCATTAAAAACGTGAATTTAGCCTCAAAAACGTCCACATACAACCTTTGCTTGGTCCCCAAGTAAAATTCTAATTCTCCCTAAAATAACCCCCCAAAACACCAGGAATATGTCATATCATTCAAACATATAACACTCACTCTCTAAATCCAATTGGAGAGAATGAAGCAAATGTTCGTAATATATATGTACTCGAGCAGATCGCTGGACTAAATCCCCGACTGAGCCAAAACACCTCCTTTGATCCACCAAATCACCACCCACCCCTACCCCATATACCCACAATTACTTCCACGAGGTCCCACCACCATTAACGTAACTCTACTCACTCACAACCATTCACATAAACCTAAACTCATCACCGTCGAACTAAGAGAATCACTAGCCAACATCTTCCGATGTCATCCCACCACATACCAAAACTCCTCGGTTGCCAAACACTCCATTTGAGGTGACACTGTTAAGCGGATATCCCTGAACGAACGTGTAATATAATATTCCATCGGTTGATAATCTATGTTATGCATAAGAGTTGCTTCTGGATGACTCATGGATAACTTGGGATTGGTATGGATTAAGAGAATTATCTTTCTTGAGTGTTGGAAACAATAGGAGTTTTGCGGAGTATTTATAGTCGAATTACTAGCATAAAACGTGAATTTACTACTGAAGTACATTTCTCTTACTCTCAATACAACAGTGACATGATGATTTATCATAGAGAATTTGATACTATCAGCGCTTTGCGTTTAAGTTGTTTATCTTCTCTGCGGTTCTTAGAGTATGCATATGAAATGTCGTGGAGTCGTAAACACTCTTCTGGGAACGATTTGTGCAACAACTTTTGTCACCATATCTGGAATGCTATGGTAAATTCGATATTGTTTTAGTTGGATCATTATTTATCTTTTGATTTGTACAATGAAATAGATTATAGTACGAAGAGGCTCTGATCTTTAGTACTTGATTGAAAAAATTTACGAGCGTTGTTTCTGGTCTATCACCACAATATCGAATGCTAATCTATGGTGATAATATTTATAAATGTACAATCTCTATAAATACTTACCCAAGATAGGAATTATGATTAAGACCCTAATAATTTACCTATTAGCATTCGACGAAACCCGAGGGTTTAGAGAAGTTCAATGTATGCATATTTGAATAGTACAAGACCACATCTAAATAGCGCTATCGAGATGAGAGATAGTTATGCTAGGGCCGACAAAGGCGATTTACTAAGTTCTCTATTATAGACAAGAAATATTGAGCTTGAGTTATTACTAGATATACCGTCACATATAAATTCAACTTGTATGCTATGTATATATACAAAGTCTTACTCAATCTCTAGCGTAATTATTTTATAAGTACGAGTCATGCATAAGTCTCCCTAAGCTCACGCGCTTATACACAACATTTCTACTTGTGGAGCTATCATGGACTTACCGCTGCAATCAATTAGATTTTCTGTTCTATTCTTAGCGCCTAAACAAGGTATTAAATGCGTGCTAACAAATCCCGTGGAACGCCATGGACTTACCTAATGACCTATATTACCCTCTGCGTAAATAGGGGTATCACTTGCCACGAATTGTTGTAGATATTCTTATCATAATTTCCGTCATTTCTAGTTTGTGGATAAGATTTAAAAAGCGTCTTAGAAGATACTACACATCAAGCACGAACACTTAAAGGGGGGGGGGGCGGGGGGGGGGGGGGGGGGGGGGGAGGGGGGGGGGGGGGTTGACACAGTAGGTGAATTCTGCTCTATCTATATCATACAATTTATGTCATCACTCTACTATAGTTTTATTCACAACAGGGGTTAAGTGTGGGGGGGGAGAGTAATATGGTATCGCGGTAAAAGGGAAAAATCATTATCTTTTCGAACGGTTTGGTCGTCAAAGTTTTGAAATTATTGTTTGGTCCATAACTTAATAGAAGAAAATGAAAGTGTTTGTGTATGGGTATAGTTTTTAATTATTTTGGTGAGGTTGTTTTTTGCTATATAGTGTTCGGATCACCTTTCTTGTGCATACGGGGTGTTTGGTCACTGTTTGTCTAAGAGAGAAGAAAACTAGAATGGCGCTAATCTGCATTCTGGTTTATCACATTGTGTTCTCTAAGAAAAAAATAAACAAAGAAGCAAGGAAAACAAAGTAAAAGTAAAAGAAGTAAAAGAAGGAAAGAGAGAAAGAAGTAAATTGTATTTCAAACGCTCAAAAGTGGGGTGAAATTTTGTGCGAACAAAATCTTTTCTATTTTCATCCTTACTTTCACTTCATTTATACTCTCTCTAATAATGAGCGAACATAGTTTTTTTTAAACTTTTTATCACTTTATTTAACTTTTACATCGCTTATTCAACTTGAGAATATAGTTGTAATGAGAAGTAAATTTTGCACTAACTTAGCAAAGAGTAAAAAAAATCTCCGATATAAACACTAATACTTGGACGAAGCAATGATGGTTTTTTTCACTACCCCTGTGGACTCCTCCACTCCGACACACCATCACCACTACGTGAGGCTCTACACGTGAGGAGTATGCCAATACTTTTGTGTGGTTCGATGGTGCAAACCCACCTAATGAAAAACACTATTTTGTTGTTGTTTGTTCTAGAGTAACTTTTTGTGTTTTGTTTTAGTTTTGTTAGTGTTTTGTGTTTTTTATATTTTGGTTTGTTTTGTAGGTCCTTATCAACTAGGAGTCTAAATGAGCCTTACACACTTATTTAGTCCATTATATAAAATCCAAAGAAATATGAGAGACGATAAACCAGAGAATAAAATATAGACGCGGATTATCAATATCTATACGCAAGATGAACACAAAAACAATAACTGATACATGCTATTACTATTACTAAATTGATAGTAATGCTCATCAACACATAACAGTTACAATACTATTATCCAAACTTCCTTTTATCCGAGTAATAACCCGAAAACCTTAAGAGATAATGCTTAACTCTATCCAAGAAATAACGCTAAAGATATAACTATTACAACCAGACTTAAGCTATTTATAAAACACATCATGTATTAACTTTAATACAGTTCAGACCTAAGCCTAAAAGCGCAGACTTAACTGTAGCTCTACCAACTAACATCTATTACTAACAGTACTAAACTATACCTAATCATACTAACTATAACTAACAGACTTAACATCTAATACTAACAGATTATTAAAGTCCGTTTACAAAATTGTCCAAACAATCCTCCCCTAACTTGATCTTCAAAGCATGAACTTCAAGTCCTTCAGAATATTCTGTCATTGCAGAGAGCGCTCGAGCGCTAGATAGCCAGCATCATCTTAGGCTTATTAGAGGATTGACTTGAAAGTTCTTCCTTCAAAAATAATAATCTTTAGTCTTCAAATTCTTGGCCAGCAAACTAGTCTTTAACTCTTTTCATCAGCAACCCTTGACAATTTTGTACATCAAAACATAAAGTTTCAGTCTATCTCATCACTTCCAGAGTGTTTAACTCCTATGAGAGGTGAATCATTGAAACTGTAAATGGATTTGATGTCACTTTTACCAGATTTAGACCATTAACTCTTGAGTAGTTCAGTTCTTGCCACCAGAAGTGTATGTCCATAGTCAACAGAACACGCAATTCAACCTCGTAACTTTCGTTTAACATTGGTAGTGAGAATACCATAAATGGAGATGCACAACCATTACAGCCATCAACGGATTTGTATAGCCATTTACCTGTATGCCTTAGTCAGTCTAAGTCATCATATTATAAATACTATGGTTCAAGAATACCATAGTATCAATTTTTTTGGTAAAATGTCACCCATAAGAACCGGATTTGATAGGTCTTTTAACCAAGCACCTTTGTCTCTTGGACTAGTTAGTTCTTATTTCATATCAAACATGGGTGAGATCCATAAGACCATTTGCCGTTGGTGGTTAGCCAACACTCAAACACCTTTCTTCATCATCATGGAGTAGGATGGTGACTGGTCAACATCCATTAGACATCGTACAGATTCTTCCAAATTGTTTTCTTACAAACTTGATCAGACTCCAAAGCATAGACTTTCTTCTTCAGTTTCTAGCTTCAATATTCCAGCATTTGTGACAGTACTTTTCCTTTGTCAGAGGATATTGTGCTTTTCCGACAAGCATAGAAAAACAAGCCCCAGTACTTGTCCATGATAGTATTAACTCCTGGAGGTAACTATGTAGTTTCCAGCAGAATAAGCATCCAGTCATTGCTTAGTGTATCCCAAAAGTCCAGCCGTACAACTGGATTAAACATAATCAACAGATCTCCCCAAAGCACTCCTGCAAAATCCTTCAGGAACGCTATCTTAATATTCTTCCATGACTCATCTTCATAAATAACTTTCAAAATCAACTCTGTCCAAAATCGATAAAACTCCCATTAAGTGCTAAAGAATCTCTGATGACCATACCTTATCCTTAGTTACCATTATTCAATATAATCTTTCATCCAGGTTTTGTGGTTTGATCATGTTGAGGTTTAGTTGTAAGAAAAACATGATTGCCATTGCAATAATGGGATATTGATGATCAAGACTCCACCATCAATCACTTTGTCTTCCCTCATCAGGAGATATATGCAAAGCCATAACTTCAAATCATCATCTTCTCGTTGTGAGACAAGAGCCATGCTTTTCTCCTTTGCTTTTAACTTCATCTCCTTGTCGCCTAACTATCCTTTCTTATTGCTCCTACTTCTCTTGAGCTTCCTCATGAACAATTCATCTATCTTTTCTTCCTCTTATCATCATCTTCTCATTCATATTTTTGAATTTCACTCACATCTTCTTCAGATCCAATAGCCACAATAAAGAAATTCTGATCTTGGCTTCTTGATATCTCTCATGATACAACAGCACTTGAAACCTCCTCCAATGACTTAGACTTTTAACTCAGCATGCCTTCTTGTATTGCGACATGTTTCAGATATGTGATCATCTGATTCTAAGCCTGAGATATTGTTGTGCTTGTTTCAGATAAATAGCACTCCTTTGTTCTGCAAGAAACTTCATTTGGGCAGACAATTGTGATCATGTAAGAACTTTGCTCTTTCCTCAACAGAATATTGCTGCACCTTTTCTTCTTGTTGAATCTTTTCAGCAAGAAATCTATACTGCATTTAATCTTGCTTGAATGTAGTCAAAGTTCAGTTGCCAGTGCTTCTTCCTTGCATCTTCTTCCATTTGCTCTACCAGATCTTCTAGCTATGAAGTGCATCAAGATTCAATTTTGTCTTTGTGTTATCAACATTCAATTCAGTCTTGCACTCCCATTTTTGGTTTATTTAGCTTCCTCTAAATCTGATCTGCTAACTCTTGAAGCTCCTTTTGATGTCTTTGCTGCTTGAACCTTCAGCTTGAAGGTCCTCTTCATCATTATGGCATACCTTTCCTTTTCCCTCCTTGAGCCATTTCTGCCTCACCAGAATTAACTTCAGTACATCATTAACTTCACCATAATTAACCTCAGCAGCATTAACTTCACGTATTAACCTCAGCAGCAATAAACTCACCATTCTAATTTGAGCTTAAGATGTACTATCAAGATTAAGTTCACAGCAGTAATAACTTGATCAGTATTAACATGAGCAAATCAGGTTTCTTCAAAATGCAATTTTGGTAGGAGTTTTTTGTAGACATTGATTTACTTTTGTAAATTCTTGCTACCAAGGATGTGCTTGTGATATCCCCTTAAACCCTACTGAGCTACAATTGTTAATGACTGTGGGCAGCTCTAATGTGGAAGGACTTATTGTTCTTCCTCGAGCCTCCCCTGAACCCTTCTCTTTTCATTAGTAACAAATAGTATCCTTGATCTGTATCAAAAAGGAAACTTCTTGATCATTAGCCGTCTCATCCTTCTTCTTTACTTTTCCTCTTCTTCCTCACTTGTTTTCTAGCTTTATGACTTTCTCTAACTCTGCGAAGATTTTGGCTGTTCCAAGTAGTCTTGCTTAGTTTCACCACTCAGTATCCTTTTCCAAAGATTTTACTCTGCCTCCAGCCTAGGTACAATGTCCAACAGGGTATTCCCTAAGATAGACTCACTTTTCTTCACTATAGTATAGATGCTTGAATCTCAGGTTCATGGGTGAAGGTGTGTCGACATGTGATATAAAAGGTTCAATATGATGGACCTGTCTTGGTATCATGGAATGTAGGGTGAAGGTATTTGAGGAGAATGATTGGAAAGAGTGTGGTTGAATGTCCGGAATGGTGTAGATGGGATTTGAGACTGGTGGAAGGTGATGTTGTTTGTACAAGTGAGTGGAGGTGTTGTATTTGTATACAGGTTTAGATTGGAGGATGTTGTAGCTGTTGATTGTACAAGTGAGATACAGATGTAGGTGGGGTGTATTATTTGTACTTGAGTATGATGAGGTAGCAGTGAAAAGACTTGAGATAGGTGTATGATCAGCACTAGACATTTAGGTTGACCTAGCACAATATGGTATCTTCATAACAGGCGAACAATGTCTCTGTATTCCCTTGAAAACCTCTTTCATTATTTTTCCAAAAATCTTTATTGGTTAATGATACATGGACAAAAAGGTTTTGTTTTCAGTTTAACATTCAAAATCAATTGAAGAAAACGGGGAATCATTAAAAACTTTGAATTTGCTTTTTCAACATATGAGAGATCATTCCATCAAAGATAAGTTTTTTGAAAAGTATTTAAAGTCTCTTCCCAGTGGAAAGACAGATCAAAGCAATGGCGATTTAAGCTACCAACTGATCCCAATCCCTCCACTTTTTGAGAGCTTAAGACAGTGAAGAATGGTGAGTTGGATTAAGAATCTCCATCGGGTGTAAAGTGACTTTTCAAAATGTAAAAGTTCTGTCATCACAATACCCAATATTCTTGCAATCCTTCAAAATCTCTTCATTTGCAACATATGAGATTCCCCTAAATCTATCTGCTAATTGGAGCTGCCTCCTAACAGACTCTATCAGTAATTGTATGTTTCCAATGGTATCTAATGTTGCATTAAGATGTTGAGTCCCATGCAGCAAGTGATCTAGCAGTCGACGTCTGGCAAAAACTGCTTGATCCAAGAGAATCGCGTAATAGGTGATTGTGAGTGAGAGCATACCACCTCAAATTATTTTGAAGGCATCTGAGCGAAACATCCACTATCTCTGTGAAACCAGCACTCTCAGTGGGTTTTGAGTAATAAACCCACTAGGTTGTGATTATCGCAAAACTTTATCGTTGCGCCATAGAAACACTTGGAGAAAATATATGAATCTAAAAATCCATAACTGGTGTATTAAGTACGTTTGAGACAGATTTATGTGTTCTGGTAGTGAAGTAATTTTAACCGATTGCTTTTTGAAAGAATAATAGTAATTAATGATAAGGATTGAAAGAGAAATTACTTTATCCAAATATAAGTACTCTAGCCAAGAGTTTTTAGGCGGCTAAAATATCTTCAAACACCGGTTATGTTTTGAATAAAATAAAATAATTTCTAAAAAAAAAAAAATTTAAAAAAAAAAAATATATATAAAAAAAAAAAAAATTAATATATAATTTATAATAATATTAAAAAAATTTCAAACAGTATTAAGTGAAAGCTACCAGACTTAAAAACTGTACACAAACAAGACTATAATAGTCAACCAAATAATAGTAACACAATCAGGACTTAACATATTTTTCCACAGTTTTAATAAAATTTAACAGCAAGTAACTACAACATCATTACTTACAAACCAAATATAGCATCCCAATTTGCAAGTGACACCCTGGCACTATTCTTTTCCTGCCCAAGCTGTCCTGCTCACATCACTCTCTTTCAAAACACCAAGTCTACCTGCAAAATTAGTCAAAACAAGAACGACAATTCTGATTAACTTAAAACTCAGCAGAATTAAACTAAAATAACTACCAGTCTTAATGCTTAACTACCAGAATTAAGTAATTACCAGTTTTAACTTTTACACTAGCAGACTTAATACTATGCTACCAGTATTAAGTTACTATGTATACCAGAACGAACCTAATTAAACACCAAGAATTAATTCCAAACTAAACAGAAAATAATAAAATTATATAAAATTTACACTTTTATTTTTTTTTTTTCTCCCCCTTAAATTAGATTATTTGATCATGACCAAATGCTAACTACCAATTAATAGAATCTCGGGTCCATCAAATGGTTTTTCAACAGATCAGCTACATTAAATCAGTGTGAATTTTCGTCCACACTTTATGAGCTTCCTCTCTATAACATTCACTGATGAAGAGAGTGACAATCTCAATGTGTTTGTGTTCTTAGAATGATTAGACAGGGATCTCACAAAGCAAAGTGCTTTCGATATCATGTGGATTTTGGTATCCATGACGTTGAACACCATAGTCCCAACATTTGATTTTAACCCTACAACAGAAACCTGTCCACACAATTTTACACCAGCTACACTATTCGCTTCATTGTGGAAGTGGCTAAATAGTCTGTTTCTTGCATTGCCTTAAGGAGAAAAGTTCCTTAGACCAAGAAAATAGACAACCACCTGTTGTGGATTTCCTGTACAAGATTTGAACGCACCATAGTCCACTAACATAAGAAATGCTTCCATAATACGGTGAATCCTAGGATACCAATAATCCCAAGTTGGGTTGCCCCTTGAGATATTTGAAGATCCCTTAGACTAGCATAGAAATGAGTAAAGTCTTTGGAGTTCCTGAAAACCGGAGACAAACTCATACTGCAGATACAATAATATCAGGTCTAGAAGCAGTTAAGTACATGATAGAACCTATCATAGATCTGTACAAGATGTACATCTACAGCAAAAGCTTCCCTCATCTTTTGTTAAGGCAACTTGGACTCCATGGGATGATGCAGCTTTGACATGCCACGAATATTCAATTTTCTTGAGTATCTCACTATATACTTCACTTGCAGAGATGAAGATGCTTCCTATTTCTGCTTGACATTGTAGACCTAAAAAAATGTAAGTTCACCCATGGAACTCATTTGAAACCTCAACTGCTTTGCATCAAAGCTTCAACTCATCACACCAAGACTACAAAGACCAATTTGTATGACAACCAAAAATATATCACTACATACACTTGAACCAACATGAAATCCTTCTTGTTTCTTCTAATGAATAAAGTCCCTTGTCAATGTTTCCCCTCTTTATCCGTGCTTCTCTGATGAAGTTGGACAGAGTAGCATACCAAGCTCTAGGTGGCTTAGTGTAATCCATATACAAGGGCTTTTTTGACCACCTTATAAACCTTTTAGATGTACAGGATAACAAAACCAGAGGTGGGAGACAATAGACCTCTTCATCAATAGCCATGATAGAAAAAACACTTTTCACCACATCCAATTGATAGACTATGATCCCCATAAATGAGGCAAATTCTAAAACAACCTATAGCTTCATAATTCTTGCTACAAATCAAAAAACCTCATCAATTATCAACCCTTCATCTTGTCTAGACCTTATCTACCAACCTAAGCTTTGATTCTGACAACTACTCCCCGCACATCCTTCTTTGTTCCTGTAAAAACCCATTAGTACCCTATCAACCATATCACCATTGGGTAAATCACACCAAAACCCGATACTGTTAAAGCTGAACGCCAACCTTTCTTCCTGCATAGCTTCAACCCAACTAGTACCATCTTCAAGAGCTTCTGAGACATTCTCTTGGTCAAATTGAGTACAACAAGCGAAGCAAAAAGACAATGTTGTTTGATCTTTATGATTGCTTCTTGTTTGCTGTATGTATCTTACTCAAGCATGAGCCATCGGTGATTTCTTGAGAGAGCTCTAGTCTGAACAGGTCTGTAGAGTAGTATGCGAGCCGACCAAGGATTGACTTGAGATAGCATTGTGAATCCTTAGAGTGGAGAATTTGTTAGGAATCAAACTACCTTCATCATGTAATTGTTGAAATCATAAATGATCCTTCATCATCATAAGAAGCCTTTTCAAAGAAAACCTCACTTGATTTATCATAATCCTTATTCAGGCATCTCATCATCATCTGCATCAGAGAAGACCTCTTCTTCAAGATCAGCACTAAGAGAGAAAGCTTCAGTAAATATTGACAATTAAAACTCCTCAAAAGCATATTAAAGATTAATACTACCAAATTTAACCAGGATTAGTTACTAGGTTGATACTGTAGTAGGTACTGTGTCCTAAGTGCTGTCAAAGCAAGAGCATCCAATACATTCCTAAAACAAGTCTTCAGCAGACTTGGATATTGGTGGTAAAGATGGGTTAGCCTTGAGGATTGAGTCTTCTTTGTAAGCAACTTTCAGAAAGAATTTGTAGAAAAACCACCAAGAAGTCTGCATCCTCCACAGTTTGAGTACATCAATATCAATGACTTCCTTTTGAACCTGCAGGTTTACAGATTTTGCACAGAAACAGGTATATAGTTCATAGAGTCTGTAAGATAGTCTAAGTCAAACATCCACCTATGGCCTATTCCCTGCACATTGGGTTTTTCCTCTAGAAAGTTGACATGAAGATTTACTTCAACTCTCTTGGTGACTAAGTTATAAACCCTAAAGGCTTTACTGTTCACAGAGTAACCAACAAGAAAACCCTCATCAGACTTCTCCACTCAAACTTCCTAGTGGGCTAAGAGTATTGAGAAGTTCCACATGGCACCCAAATGTCTTATGAAGCTAAGGATTGGTTTGTGGCCAAAAGAGCTCATAGGAGTTTTGTTTTCTAGCTTGGTCACCTTACCCTGTTGGACCGTGATAGCAAGCAGTATTGACTGGCTTCGTGCCGCAAAATCTATATATCTCTATACCAAGAGTGAGTCAGCTAGCAAAGTCACTAACAGCCTCATAATGGTCCTATTCATTCGCATCAAGCAACCCCATTTTTGTGCGTGAGGAGTACTTGCTTTACTAAACGCTGTTTATACAATATTTCCCCACGAAACCAAGCATACCCATGGTTCATAAATTCTGTCCCATTATCTGATCTAATGATTTTTACTTTTTGATTTAGTTGGGTTTTCTATCTGTCTTATAAAAGTCCTTAAGGTATGCTACTGAGTGCTCATCCTTTTGCTATAAAGAAAACCTAAAACAAAACTTGAACACATCAGTAATCACTAGACAGTAACTTGCATGGTGATACTTTCCACAGAAGTGGTCCAAATACGACTCCCATAACCAAGGTATGTTAATGGGTGTGTTACAGTATCCTACAAACTTTTGGCCCTTACAAACAGGAGGCCTTGTGTTGCTTTTCCCCCTTCCTGACAAGCAACACAAGTTTGTCATTTTGCAACTCTATGAGAGGTAACCCTCTAACTAGATTAATCTTTACACTGTTTATTTAAATTTTGAAATTTAAGAGGTGACCTAACCTTCCTGAGCACAATTAGCTTCATTAGATGAGGCTTTTGCTAGATAAACAAGTGTATCCCTTTGAAGAATCAACAGTTTTCCATATCAATCTCTATCTCACATGTTTTTTTGCCTAGGAACTTAAGAAGAACCTGATTTCATCAGGCATCTTTGAAGTCAGAGGACAACCACAAAATACATCTTTTTCAGTAAAAAGTACATTTAGCTTTTTATCACAGATCTGAGATTTAGGAGAATAAGTTAAAAGGTCCAAAGTTCTATTCTCAAAAGCCACATCATCAAAACTAAATTTCTATTCTAATATAACCTTACCACTCACTGATACTCCTTACTTCCTCCAAAAAGAACCGATTCCCACTTTGAGTTATTCTTGATAATTCTTCAAGATGGCCGCCGTAACCAACATTGTGCCCAGAAACTCCACTTATCACAATACCTTCTATTCTTCCATATGCTCATGGATGATTCCCCCCCCCCTGCACATAACAAACAGAGATTAGTTTTTCTCTTTGACCCTGCTTCACAGCTTGGTCTGCCTTGTGGCACCTTGAGAAACATGAACGATTTGAGAATCAGAGGTTTGGTCCACGATTGTTACTGGATAGAGGTGTTGTTTTTCCCAAACACAACTTGCTGAGGTCTTAACCGCATACCCCTTGTGCCCTTACAGCATAATTATTTGACTTGTAAGCCTGTATTCATTGTAAAGGGTCCTAATTTCACGGTGATCTTTGTTTTGAAAAACATGTCCTTTGGACTTTTAAAATTCACGCTAGTGAACGTCGGTTTGATAATACTGGTCTAGTAATCAGGCAGTATCTAAACATACACTCTACCAAAATTAGACATTTTAGTTTGCCACATTAACTCTAGAAGCTAACCAACTTAAATTTTTAGTACCCATGAGAATTAACATAAATGCTACCGAGAATAAACATTTTGTTTGCCAGCACTAACTCTAGAAGTACCTAACATATAATAAGAGTTGCCAGAACTGACAAGCAAACTACCAAATTACATTTTGCTGCCATATTAACATATACCCTACCAGTTTTTATAGCTCAGCAAGCAGTACTAAACCTGGGTTTATAAGTAATTTAGTTTGTACAGGTCGGGGAGTGAAATTTATTTGCTTTATACACTCTGTTTTAGTTAGCAGCTGGTGTAGCTTGCCTAACATTGCATGAATTACCCTTGTGCTCTTAAAAGCATCTTCCTTTTGCCATCTTTTTTCTCTAATAGTCACCATCCTTAATCAAGTGACTAAGACTTCCACATACAAAAAATGAATATTCTTTCAAAAGAATAAGCCTGTCAGCCTAATTATCCCTTTCCATTCTCTGATTTCCAATATCGTCTGTTATAAGAAGGAAATAGTGAGGGAGACACACTGGTGTCCAAATTGGTTGCCCTGAGGAGTTTTTTTTACATGCTGTGCACTGAACAGGGTCAACATAGATTGTTAGGGGTTACAGCACTTGTGGTAGAGTTGTTTGGGCGTCTATTGTAAACCTGCTCAATAGAAGGTATATTAAAGGGTTATCCTGTACTGAATGGTACAGATATAGGTCCTTGTTTCCCATCAACTGTCATTAGATTGACAAGATGAGTAAACAGTGGGATTTGCATTACAAACACAGTTCCAATCTCCCGATCACGTGCATGAAGATGGACCAGATGGAGAAAACAATGGAACTGCATTATACACTGAAGGACTAGGAGTTATAGTTGAGACCATGTTGCCATGACTCATACAGAGAATCATGCTATGTCCTCCTGTTCTCTAGGGTAAACCATCACCACTAAGAGGATAGGACACCTTTGTATTCAACCTGTTTGAATATCTGCAGTATAGTTGATTTGAATAATTGCCTGCATCTCTTTCCCTAAAAGCTAAAAATACTCACTTATTTCTTCCTCATATCCGTAGGACCTCAGATTTGATTTGATGCCATACCACCTAAAACCCATCATACCTGTTGAGACTCATCCCACAATCACTAGCTTCCAAAGATTTGGAGTAGACACTGAGCGAGGTCAGGGGGTACTTGGGGGTGTATTTCTTTGGTTAGTGACGGCAGGTGTACGGCTTGTGACGGCTTGGGTATGTGGACATACACGGATGGGCGTGACGTGCGCGGAATGTATATCAGAGGGAGGATAGAATGACACAGGACGGGGCCCGCTAGCGTTATGTATAAGACTAAGGAAGCTCTAGCATATCTATATCGCAAATACGGATGGAGTGTGGCAGTGAGGGGGGGTTAGGTCGAGGTTGGTGGGTGTCTTATTTGTGGTTCGTTGTGGGGTGGGTGGGGGTGGGTGGGGGGGGGCAGATATTATGGTGGACGTCGGAGGGCGGATAGGTAATTGCGTCTGCTAATGGATGTAGGTATAGCACGGGGGCACGTTACGCACATAGAGTGAGACGAGAGGTAATATGGCGGGCGGGGGATTAGAGAGGGATATGATAGTGGAGGGATATAGCGGATAAGAGTAAAGAGGGAGGGTATGAGACTATGGTATGATGGGCGTTGGGAGTGGATGGTTGTTGGTGTGTGTGGAGGGGTGAGGTTGGGGGGGGGGTGGGGGTGGGGAGGGCTGGAGATGTCCGTGTGGCGATGTTGCGTAGTAGGCGACGGGGGGGGGGGGCGAGTGTAGAGCGGAGACTATGCTGGCACGTGTGGGGGGCTAGTCGTATAGTTGACTAGTGAGAAAGTGGGTGCGCGCGGCGGGTGGAGCGTGGTGGGCAGTGCTGACGTTGAGAGTGTGTGAGGTGCGGCAAAGTCGACTAATATATTATGAACGAATCGGAGAGCGCGATAGCTGTTGATAGCCTGATTGGCTCTTGTGTTGTGGGTAGTTTTTGTATTGTGTGTTTCGAGGTATGAAGTTAGTTCTGTATAGAGATTTTAGTGACTTTATCTTAACGTCGAATATATAACACATAGAGAGGGTTGGTTTCTGGATTGTGTTGGGGCATCTCCTTGTCATGCTTTTGTTGGGGAGAATGGTGCAGTTTTTGTACTTGGTGGGGGGGTTTTGGCCGTGGTTTCAGATGAGATAGGGGCGGGTGGAGGCGGGGGGTTGAGTGTGTGTGAGCGTATGTTTGAGAGTGTCCACATGAGACTGTCATAGTACTCTCTTTAGCAGATGAGGTATATCGCTTCCGTAGATGTGTATATATGGCTGGGGTTCTGTGTCTGCTATGGCGCGCAGGATATTAGATGGCGGGATTGTACCGAGATAGGGGGTGCGGCAGGCTATAATTGGGGTGGCAGTGGCGAGAGGGGGGAGGGGGGCCGGTGGAAGTGACGAGTGCTCAGCGTGGCTTGAAATCCTGACCTCGTACCTCTGCCATGCATGCTTCCTTCCTTTGAACCCTTTATACTTGGCACTCCCAACAAAAGGCCCATATTGTGGCAATTGAAAAATTCAACTTTTCTCTTAACACACACACACCACATGCTTTTTTTTTTCCATCCACTCTTGGCCTCGAGGTTTCTTGTAAGAACTTCTTGATCTTGATGGCAGTCATAGCAACCTGCCAATTTATAAGCCATTTCTTTCCAAAATCCAGTTCATCAATGTGATCTAGGTCTTCCACGTATCAAAACACACACACACACATCATTTGTTGGATAAGAAAAGAATGGATAACTTCATCAGCAAGACCAGGAGTACAGTTGGTTTTTGTGCTTTGGAAGAATATTGTGTATAAGAACTAAAACTTCCTGAGCTTTGCTTGGCTTGTTGACTTGCTTGAAGAGCTTTGGCTTGTGATATAAAAAGCCACATTATCAGATGCCAGGAAGAAGATGATGTCTTTTGGATGTCCTTGTTCACAATACACTCAGTATATATGTATAAAACCATCTATTGACATGTGTCAATATTCTTCTTCGTTCCACACTCATTTCATAGCTAAACTGGTCCCAAGGCAGGAGGAAGGGACTCAAAAACTTGTTGATTGCATCTTCATCAGCACACACTGAGCACCAAGGGCATCCAACTGTGATAGTATTTTTGAACCTATCATACCCCTTTCTCAAGCTTTCCTTAGAAGAGATAGTAAATGCCTCATAATGTTGTTTCAAAATACTTTTTGCGCATTTCTTAGATTAGACTTACCACCAAACCTTCAAATCTTGTCTTGATGGCTGCCCATATCTCTTTGGCATCATCCATGCCATGAAAACGCCTGAGATGATCTTTTGGAACAGCCATTAACAGCAGTGTTCTAGCTTTCCTTTCTTTCTCATCAGCAAATTGTTCTTCCTGTGTGGTTGGAGGAAGAACCCTGTATACACCATCCTTACCTTTGGTGACTCGCTTCTTTGAGTTCCCATTCTGAATCACTTTCCAGACCTCATTATCTATATACTCAAGATAATGTTCCATCTCCATTGCCCACGTATCATAATCATCTTTTTGGAGGACAGGCAGTTTAATGTTTGAAAGTGTATTAGTGGTGATTATTTGTGGTGGTTTAGCAGGAGCATCTCCTTTGTTGGATGCTGGTACAGATCCATCCAAAGATGCATCATCATGAAGAGAAAGTTCCTCATCATCATGAAGAGAAAAATTATCGTTTCCAGACATGATTATTTGATTTGGTGGAATAAAGGTGTGACAACCGTCAATTTTCGGAACTTTAAATAACTATGTTACCCTTTTTCTTTTCGAGTTTGACTTGACTTTTGACCATTTGACCTTTTATCGTCAAAAAAATAAATAATAATAATAATAATAATAATAATAATTTACCGCATAACTAAATTTTTTTTTCAAGACTTATTTTAATAATAAATCATAATTTCTACTACATAATTTTCATTTATAAAATTTTTATCATTTTTTTTCTAATTCATCCGGGTTGAAAACGAGATCAACGCGTACCGACACGAAACAAATTAGATCTTATTTATTTATCGTAATTTATTTAATAAAAATATTTAATAAATTAATTATCATTTTGTTTAAAAACGTTTATTATTAACGTGAATATTCGAGTTAACGATTTATTTTATGAATAAAGTTTACCCATGATATCGGAGTCTAGAATAAACAAAACGAATATTTTAAAATGAACATTACAAAATATTTACGAAATATGGTCGAGTGAATACTTATTTTCGATGGAAAAATTATTTGAAAAACAATGGCGCAAGTTTCGCCTTTTGAATCATCCGTTAACTCGCCCAAACGAGACCCGAACCGTTACTTAACAAAAATTACCCAAAGTTTCACTTCTAGTCCCTCTAGTATATTTTTATTTTTAACCCTCAACTATTATACCATTTATATTTTTTTAAACCTTTAATATATAAACAAAAATTATACCATTTTTCTCATTTATCACAAAATCATACACACACATAATCTAAAATCC
>BQNB010000085.1:0-41627 GCA_026074375.1 Tanacetum coccineum
GAAAGGTTGTTGGTAGTGTTAAGCCTCAGTGGAAACCCACTGGACGACATTTCGCGTTGTATGATACATGTCCTTTAACTAGGATAATGGAACCCATTGTTGAGCCTTTAGAACTTACCCCGAGCGTTAGTTCTAGTTCCAAATTTACTATGATCTCTAGGTTCCCTGATTGCAAACTTCGTGATCGAAAGGCTGGTTCCAAGGGGATATCTGGTATTTTTGAATGCTAAAGCATTGTATCATTGTATATAAAAATATAAAAAAAATGGCTTGCAGTTATTTCAGACTGTAACCCGGTCTTATCCCAGAGATTTAGTGTACGTTTCAGTGCATTATTTCTATACAGACAAGAAGTTGTCTAAGCCCCGAACCATTTTTCTCATAAACAACTTGTTTTATCAAACATGTTCGGGTTAACCAAATCAAACATTGACACGGGTCATTGTTTGAGGGGGAGAATCAGTATACTAACAGTTGTGCAGGTCAAAAGAACGTCATGTTGCTGATTCTATTGCTGCAAGATTGACACGACCAACCGCTTACAACTTCAAGACAGATTGCAGTATCATTCCTGTCTAGGTATTCTAAGGTCTTGTTTCAATTGCTCATTGTTATTTGTGCTATTTCACTCCCTGATACTTTGAGGGGGAGATTGATACATTTTAAGTTCCATTCTAGATCAAAACCATCACAAGTTTAATACTTTTGATGGGGTGAGAAAAATGTGACTTAAACTTTGTAAAACGGATAATTAATGATTCGATTGAATTCTAAAATGGCTAAGTCCTATCATGCATGTGGCTTAACATCTTTCGTTATCGGAGCACATGTGTAGGGGGAGATAAGTGTTAAATATGATCAAAAATGTCAATTACAAAAGTTTGTTTTATACACACGTATTTGATAAATACAATAATCTGTGTTTCATGTTCGTGAAAAGTGATCTTTGGAATGCTGAGGAAAGAGATGTTGTTCCACCAGGGTATTCATTTGAATGCTCATGCCTGGTCTTCGGACTGCGCCCACTAGTGAAGTGGATTTCCATAAATGTACTTGTACAAGTTTGGATTTCCCAAGGCACTTCATATCTTTCGGGATATATTTACAAAAACATCATCAGAAGCATTTGATTTAAACTTTCGTTTGTGCCCCAAACAAATTTTAGAAGCACATCGAATGTTTTTACAATCATTTTTGCCAAGGCCTTCTACGGTTACTTAAATTGTTTTTAGAAGTAAATGAGGAAAAAGGATTATACGGTATAGTCAGCTGATAGTAATGTAGTGACTCACTCTTTACCATTCTATTAGACTTGAAATACTTATAGTGTGTAAATTTCGGACATTGGTCTAGAGAATGGCGAATCTTAGGGAATCTGATTACTTAGGTATTAGCGGAACTAGCTTGTCCACGTGCCGGATAACCTTGTCAAGAAGGTTTTTGGAATGAATCTATCATGATCAAGGTGCAGTAGTCGTACTGTAATCATTGTTCCTCATGGAATAGGGTTAACGTAAACCGACAAGGATTGAGTATCCGCTAATACTTGTCTTCAAAATAATAATACAACTACTTGTGTTCACAAAATGAGATTACGGGATAGGAACACATTAAGTGGATTTTACATAACAAAATGTTTTTGTTGGTGTCTAAATTGTTCTATCATGGCGAATGACGACTCTAAGTAACCGATGCAAGACATGTGCTCATATCCATACCACAGTATCTGAAGTAATCAAGAAAGCTTTACATACAAAGCTTCCGCACAATCTCTGAAAATCAATGTCTTCTTCAAATGCAAAGTTCAAATGATTGGAAGAAGATAAATCATCAAAGCTTTCAAAGATTTATTTTTTTTTTTCATACAGTATATGAGCATGTGAGGACTAAAGATCAGCGTTTTTAATGGCAAAGTCAAAGTGAAAAGAAGATCACAAAGTAATTCAGAGAAGTAAAGCTTAAACAAGTCAAGATCAGACTCATAGTTCTTCACATCAAGTCTGGAAGATCATGATCAAGGTGTTAAAGATTGAATTACCAAAGCACAACAAGTGAAGTACCCTATCAACAACGAGCTAAAGAGACAAGCACGAGTGAGCTTCAAACAACTTCTCATGACCTCATCTAGGGGGAGATTGTTAGGATCACATAAATGGACCCGAACAAAGAAGCTTCGGTCACTCGAAGATACAAGACAAAAGTCTAGCTCGAAAGACAATGTAAATTAATGTAATTGGGCATTTATTGTAAAAGCCCGAAATGGCCCATTCAAAGCCTCTTTAGGTCTTATTGTGAGGCTATATAAAGCCATCTTTTCTTCATTTTTTAGGTTAGCTACTCCATAATATTTTTCATCTTTAGGGTTTGTAGCCAATCGGTTTTTTCATTCAAAAAAGTTCTTTTAATGTTTATCTTTTGTGGACTATTGATCTTGTGATTAATACTATGGAAATGATTAGGATCTACACTCTAGCAAGTATCTAACTTTACTCTAGTAGTTACTAACATTATACTAGCCAGTCTAAGTTACCACTTAGCTGTACTAAGTACTTAGCATATTTTTCACAATCTTTTTGTTAGCAGTAGTAACACAAACCTTTCTTCTTGAGCAACATAAAATTTGATAAGAGCAGCAGTAATTCCAAAACAGGCCTTATGAAGTTTTTAATCCCAACAATCCTTCCCATTAAACTTGATATTTATCTTCAAAATCATCAAGTTTTTTCATTAAAAGTCTTCACCATCACCAGGAGGATGCTTTCAAACACTTCCAGGATTCTTGAGCTGTTTTGTGATGAGCTTAAGAAGTTGATAACACATTTTATTCCAATGATCAGCTTGATGAAGTTCTTGTTCTTGCACTGCCATGAAATTAATCTACTTTCAAGGAATTGATAACCTCCTGTTGTAGACTTTCTATCCAAGCTTGCTCCAGCATAATCACTATCAATGTATGCTACTAAATCAAAAGAAGAATCTTTTGGATACCAAATGTCTAAAAATTCTTTTCACAGCATAAAGATGTGACACTTTTTGGTTGACTTGGTATCCTACACAGGCACACACTACAAATTTAATATCAGGTCTTGAAGAAGTAAGATACATTAATGAACCAATCATTGATCTATATAAATGAACATCCACTTCTTTATCATCTTCATCCTTGAGTAACAGCTTTTGAGCTTCGATAGGTGTGCTTGCTGTCTTGACATCAGTAAAACAAAATTTCTTCAAAATCTCAGTCACATATCATGTTCTTCTAAATTCTTTGTCATTCTTCTTGTTTGAGGTGCCGAATTCAAGTCTCTAATAATTTGTTCAACTGGATGATCTTTGTGTATTCTTGTTGTTGGAATAGGACTGACAGGCATAAATGCATCCAAATTGTTCATGTCAGCCTCTGCACCAAGACATCTTCATTATCATCTAAATAAACAATATCTTCCAATTCAGGTATATTTGGTTCATCTGGAAGTTCAATGCTTGTTTTTGCAGCAACAACATTAACTTCATTTGTGCTAGCAGCATTAATAGTGTTAGTGCTGTTAACATTATCC
Source organism: Tanacetum coccineum (assembly GCA_026074375.1). Taxonomy (NCBI): domain Eukaryota; kingdom Viridiplantae; phylum Streptophyta; class Magnoliopsida; order Asterales; family Asteraceae; genus Tanacetum; species Tanacetum coccineum. Next base: position 3,558 of record BQNB010000085.1, read on the forward strand.
TCTTTCTCTAGATCATTACTTTCACCCTCTTTACTTGGATCACCATCTTCTTTTCCTGGTTCTTCAGCAGCCTTCTTTTCATCATCTCCTGAAGGTTTAAATCCAGCATCAGGAGAACTCTTTGAATCTTGAGAGAATGGTGGATCAGCAGTCTATAATGGTAGCAGAATGTAATCTTTTCCAGGTACTGTCTCAATTCTAGCTTTACCTGCATCATCACATGCTTTTGTACCTGCATTACCATTAGACTGATTATTGACTTTGTTAGTGCATCAATATCAAAAAGCCAATTTGGTCTACTTCCTGCAATATTAGGTGTATTCTCACTAAACTTGACATGCAGGTTCTCTTCAACTATCCTAGTTCTACTGTTGAATACTCTAAATGTTTTACTGTTAATTGAGTACCCAACAAAGAATCCTTCATCAGCCTTACCATCAAACTTGCCTAAGTAATCTATGGTATTGAGAATTGTAACAGGACACCCAAATGGTTTCAAAAAACCTAAATATGGTTTTCTACTAAGAAAAAGTTCATAAGGGGTCTTGTTATGAGGCTTAGTTACTAATACCCGATTTTGCACATAACAAGCAGTATTAACTGCTTCAGCCCCAAAAGTAGTAGGTAGCTTAGAATCAGCTAGCATTATCCTAGCAGCCTAAATTAGTGTTCTATTTTTCCTCTCAGCTACTCTATTTTGTTGAGGAGTTTTAGCTACACTAAATTCTCTTTTAATACCTTTTTTCTCACAAAACTGATTCATCTCCTTATTCTTGAACTCATTTTTTTATTTTTTTTTCCCCCATTGTCCAAAAAAGCCTAATTACCTTAACCCTTTGATGCTATTAGATTTTTCTACACTAGTTAGCAAAAGACTTAAGAATGCACTATAACTCATGCCTTAGTAAGCAGAACAGAAAACCCAACTAAACCTACCATATAACTACTGTTACAACAAAGGCAATACCTCCTTTTTCATTAGCTTTTTTACAAATGTCTTGATTCCAAACAAAATCCATGTGCAACATAATGTAAAGGTTGGCTGATTAAACTTACTATTTTGGACTTACAAGAAGCTCTATGTTGCTTTCCTTTTTGACAAGCAACAAATGTTTGATCTTTTTCAAAATGTTTTTAAGGTAAACCTCTTACAAGATTTCCCTTAACCAGATTATTCATAGTTTTGAAATTTATGTGTCCAAGCCTTCTATTCCATATTAAGATTCGATCCAGATGTGCTTTTGCAAAGATACAATTAGACCTCCTTAGGAATAATATTCTTTAAACAACGGCCCAATACATAGATGTTCTTTCAGAATTGAAAAAAAAAAAAAAAAAAAAAATTAAGTAAAACATGACTTTCATTAGTTAACTTAATGTTTGGAGATAAAATAATACATTCAGTGTCATTAAAGAGAACACTATTCTTTTTGTCACACAAATGTGAGACACTAAAGAGGTTAAACTGTAACTCTCTTATAAAATACACATTCTCAAAATCTAAATTACCAGTTTTGATTGTTCATCTGCCTTTGATTTCCCCTCCTTTGGGGTTACCTCCAAAGGCAACATATCCTCCATCAATTTCTTCAAAGTCAGTAAGATAGGACATATTTACTGTCATGTGCCTTGAGCATCCACTATCAATCACTCCTTGATCCTGCAAATCTTGTTGTGGATTGCACTACACATAAGGTAAGAAAATCAGTCTCTTTTGGGGACCCAAGCCATCACTGACTTGGATCTGCCTTGTGCATCAATATAATCAAATCTTTTAAATTTCATTGATGCACTCTTGTGTTTAGAAACATGGTCTAAAACTTTAGTCTTGGGTTTCCAAAACCAACAAGATGAGGCCTTAACAACATTAACATTATTTCCTTAAACAGCATTAACTACTACTTCTGGCTTAGCAGTATTAACTACTGCTTTTGGCCTAGCAGCATTAACATTCTTACCACTAACAATATTAACCCTCTAATCAAATTAAAAACATTTGTCATTGGTCTTGCACTATTCACTATTGTTTTGGGTTAAGCAGTATTAACTCGTTTAGCAGTAGTTAGTGATACTAGACCTAGACCCTCATTAATACTGCTTTTGGAACCATGTTCCTTTTAGGACTAGGGTGGGTCATTCTAGAAAAATTTTGGTGATTCACCCTTTGAGTATAGTTCCACATTGGTTTTACCATCTTTTTATTATTAAACTATCTCTAATGGTTATCACAATCATACTGCAGGTGATCAAAACTTCCACACACATAGCAAGCTTTGTTAATCATCTCAAAATTACTCCTTAATCTTTGAGACATCATGTAATTCCAGTTTTTTTGGTTTCCTCTAGGACTATGTGTATTCTGTCTATTTTGATAAAACCTTTGTTTAAACTGGGTATTATTCCCTAGGAGATTTTACTTGCCTTTAGATTTTAACACAACCTATTTTCATAAAACTAGGTTAAGTGTTTTCATATTTGAATCTTAGCCTGAAGTGCATATCTCTTCCCAGCTAGCAACGACCTAATCCTCAATAATTAGAGCACCATTATTCTTCCTAACTTCCTTAGGCTTGTTTGTACTATCCTTAGCTTCACTAGTCTCAACTACAGGCTTCTTAACTGTAGGCTCACTAACTATGTTGATCCCACTTCAATGGATCTTTAATTCCTTAGCTTGTGTAAGGTTTAGTTATGCAAGATAAATCCTACACAACTATATTAGAAACTTTGTTTAATAATACTAAAGATTATGTGAAATCTAATCTTTAATATAAGAAGAATTCTTTAATGAAACAGTAACACAAAACAATATAATTCAACAATAAAAGCTTCAATATTAATATTACAAATAATACGAATATTCTCCTAGTATTAAGGTTACAAAACCTTGAAGCTATGAACAACTCTATGAATGACTCGTTTTTGGTACATGATACAGATTATAATTAATACAAAACTCTATGCCTCAGGACCTCCTTTTATACACCAAGGAGCCCTAGTTGATTTTCAATATATTCTTAAAACTTAGAATATTCTCAAAGATCTATTCTATAAATAACAATTCTCATCTCATAAGTAATCTTGATCTTTAAGCAATCTTTATCCTTTCTCTGATAAGTCTTTTGTCTTTTCTCTGTCAGCATAAACTCTTCTAGAGTTGTTGAAATAATATAGCCCTTTCTTCAATGGTCAACTCTTCTTGTTTTCTTGCTTGCAATCTTTCAGCTAATAACTGATCAACCTAAATCTTTGCTTGAATATCATTCCATTCTTCTATCAAGGCTACATTGGCTTTATCTTTTTCCCTTGCAAGCCTCTCTTCCTTATCAAATTCAGCTTGTAATCTTATAGCTTCTTGTTCATCAAAGCTGATTTGATCTTTCTTCTTCATATTTGCAGGTTCTTCAACCATTATACCTTTACCTTAGTCCTTTGAAGGAATTGTTGTTGTTGCTATTGATTTACTTGGCTCTTGAAGAAGAATTCCTTTAGTAGTTGCTGTTGTAGCAGTAGTAACCTTAGGTTTTACACTTTTCAATTCTGCCAGTGCTTGAGACAAAGTTATTTCATCTTCAATTATTGCAGCAGCACTAACTGGAATTGTACTGGCAGTACTAACTGTTGTAACAGCAGTATTAACTTGAGCAACATCATCTTTCTTACTATCAGGAACTCCTTGTTTTGCAACAAATACTTCTTTACCAACAAGATCATTAACATCAAACATATCTTGATCATTCATAGCATCATTAACCAGGGTAATATCTATATCAACATCAATATCATCAATTTTTCTCCCATGTTTGGATGCATCCTCCTGATCACCCAAACTAGCTTTATCAGCGGAAACTATTCTTGCAGATCTACCAACCTTGTATAATCTTTTGAGCTTATGAGTTCTTGACCCTCCTTTCTTCTCTAACTTCTTGAATCTCTTCCTTAAACTTGTAATCTCCTGAGCTTGAGCAGTCTTTGTGTTCTCTAGGTCAAGCACTCTTTGTTGCAATTTGGTACAAAAATCCATCAATTCCTTAAGTTGCATACTATCCTCATCTGCTACATTTGTAGGATCACTAGGAACACTAGACTTAGGTACCTGAGTGTCCTTCTCCTTAGGCCTCCTAGATTTATGTTTCTTTTAGGGTTGAGATGATGATGGTTGAGTAATGATGAGTGTGTGATGGGGATCAGTTGGCATTGCTGAACCTTCACCCATTTCTTCTTGAGCCTGTAACCACACCATGGTTGAAATAAGGTGTTTTCCCTCCAGAAAAGCTTTCATTGCCTTTCTTCATGTTGCAAAATCTTCTTTGTGTGAGAAGGGTGTTAAACAAAATCTTTCCCGTGACTTGATATCCCCTCCAATTGATTATCCAAAAAGACTTGTATAAACCTTGGATACATCAAGAATTTACCAGCACTATCCAAGTTCTTCACCATGCTTTCAAAAATATACTTGGAAAACTTAAACATTAGTTTTGTGGCTAAACAGATATATTGCAGAAGCCCATAGTGGCTACTAAATATCATCCTGCAGTAGTCTTAGCACTTAGGCATTGCAAAATGGTATGAATAAGGAATTTTCATTGAGGGGAAAAGAATGCCTTATAGAAAGTTAGTTTCTAAGAAAGTTTTTCATACCCATTCTTGTAAGTTCTTCAAAAATGGTAACATTAGGCAAGCAATCCGTACCTTCCTCATCATCCAATTGAAGGTCTCTTCTAACAAATGCTTCTGTAATAACTATCTTCTTCCTATCCACTAGGGCTTGTAATTGTTGTTCCTCATTGACCGTTTTCACCTTGACAGTAGCCCAAAATTTTTCAATACACGAAGTATATATAGTGGTATTAACGGATAAAGCATATCCTATAGAACTAGCATTCAAAAAATCAACAATTTGTTTAAACCCTTCACTTTCAGCGGGTTTAGATGATGAATGATGAAATTGAGTTAGGGTTTGTGATTAGAGAGTATATGATTGGATGAAATCGATTAAATGAGTGAATGAAACCCTTAATCTAAGTTTCTATGAAACTACCCTCAACAACATTAACGTTCACCAGCAGTTGTAAGTTATGCCTAGCAGCATTAACTTTTAACTAGCAGTAGTAAGTAACATAGTAGTAGTAACTCAGCAGTAAGTTAAGCCTAGTAGCATTAACTTTCAACCAGCAGCAGTAAGTTTATGCCTAACAGCATTAACTTTCCCGAGTAGCAGTAAGTTTATGCCTAGCAGCATTAACTTTGAATCACCAGCATTAACTCTAATTCCACTCTAATCAGCTTTTCCATCATCAAATTAACCTTTTTAGCTCACAAATAAACTCTTTGTCTGTTTTTGATTTCTCTCAATTCTTTTTACTCACAATTCTCTCTATCTGTTTTTAATATATTCAACTCTCTTTCTGTTTTTCAGCTCACAAATTCTCTCAATTCTTTTACTCACCAAATTACTCTGTCTGTTTTATCACACATCTCTCTTTCTATTTTTTAGCTCATAAATTCTCTTAATTCTTTTTCTCACTAAATCACTCTATCTATTTTTATCTCACATAGCTCTCTTTCTGTTTTTATTCTCACTAACTCTCTCAATTCTTTTTCTCACTAAATCACTCTATCTGTTTTTACATTTCACACAGCTCTCTTTCTGTTTTTATTCTCACTAACTCTCTCAATTCTTTTTACCTCACCATTTTCATAATCAAGACTTTAAAGATTAAGCATTCCAATACCAGCAATCAAATATTAAAATCTACTTACATCAAATGCTTTTGTAAGCAAATCTGCAACATTCTTGTTAGTATAAATCTTGATAATTTGAATTAGCTTCTTTTCATTGGAAACTCTAATAAAGTGATATCTAATCTCAATGTGCTTTGTTTTTTAATGAAAAACAAGGTTCTTAACTATGCATATAGTACTCTCATTATCAATATAGATCTTTGTACGCACAAATTTATACCCATAATCAAGCAACTGATTTTGAATCCAAAGCACTTGACCATAACAACTTAAAGCAGCAACATATTCAGCCTCTATAGTGGAATTAGCAACCACAGTCTGCTTCTTGTACTGCCATGAAATCAATCTACACCTAAGAAATTGATAACCTCCTGTTGTAGACTTCCTATAGATCTTTGTATGCATAAAGTTATACCCATAATCAAGCAATTGATTTTGAACCCAAAGCACTTGACCACAGCAACTTGAAGCAGTAACATATTCAACCTCTGTTGTGGAATTAGCAACCACAGTCTGCTTCTTGCACTGCCATGAAATCAATCTACACCTAAGAAATTGACAACCTCCTGTTGTAGACTTCCTATCCAAACTTGCTTCAGCATAATCACTATCAGTGTATGCTACCAAATCAAAAGTTGAATCTTTTGGATACCAAAGGCCCAATTTTGGTTGACCCTTTAAGTACCTAAAAATTCTTTTCATAGCATGAAGATGTGACACTTTTGGGTTGACTTAGTATCTTGCACAGGCACACACTGCAAACATAATATCAGGTCTTAAAGAAGTAAGATACATCAATGAACCAATCATTGATCTATATAAATGAACATCCACTTCTTCACCATCTTCATCTTTGAGCAAAGGCTTTTGAGTTTCCATAGGTGTGTTTGCTGTCTTGACATCAGTAAAACCAAATTTCTTTAAAATCTCAGTCATGTACTTGTCTTGACTGATAAAAATCTCATCATTCTTCTGCTTTACTTGCAGTCCTAAGAAGAATGTGAGTTCACCCATAGAACTCATCTGAAACTTCTTATGCATCATCTTCTCAAACTCAGTACATAATGACTTCTTTGTAGAGCCAAAAATGATATCATCTACATACACTTGAACTAACAGAATATCACCTTTATCCCTTCTGATAAACAAAGTCTTGTCTATCTTTCCTCTCTGAAACTCATTGTCCAACAAATAAGTTTACAAGGTTTCATACCAAGCTCTAGGAGCTTCATGCAGTACATAAAGTGCCTTTTCTACTTTGTATACTCTGTCAGGAAAGTCTGGATCTTCAAATCCTAGTGGTTGACAAACATAGACTTCATCTTCAATCTTACCATAAAGAAAAGCACTCTTGACATCCATCTAGTACACCACAAAGTCTTTAAATTAGGCATAGGCTAAGAAAAGCCGAATTGCTTTAATTCTGGCAACAGTCGCAAAGACTTTATCCTAGTCAATCCCTTCTTCTTGTGTGTACCCTTGAGCAACCAACCTTGCTTTGTTCTTTATCACAATGCCTCTTTCATCCTTCTTGTTCTTGAAGACCCATTTAGTGCCAATAGCCCTTTTTCTATTTGGTAAATCCACTAAAGTCCAAACTTCTTGTAGCTTGAATTGTAGAAGCTCTTCTTGCATAGCCTCTATTCAGCTTGGATCCTTCAATGCATGAATTACCTTTTTGGGTTCTTCTTGTGATAAAAAGCAAGCAAACAAGCAATTTTGAAAGTCTTTATGGTTTGTTCTTTGCTGAACTGAACTAAACAAACCATGTTCTTCTATATTCTTTGTCATTCTTCTTGTTTGAGGTGTTGAATTCAAGTCTCCAATAATTTGTTCAACTGGATGATCTTTGTGTATACTTTAGATAGAAAGGGACATAACGTCATAAATGTATCCAAATTGTTCATGTCAGCCTCTGCACCAACATGTTCATAATCATCTGAATACACAATGTCTTCCAATTTAGGCATATTTGGATCATTTGGAAGTTCAATGCTTGTATTACTACTAACAGCATTAACTTCTATACTAGCAGTATTAATAGTTGAACTAACATTATTAACATTATTATTGTTGTTTCTATCACTAGCAGTATTAATATTGTTAGTGCTGTTAACACTATCATTCTTCTCTTTATCAACTTTATCACCCTCATTCCTTGGATCACCACCTTCTTTTCCTGGTTCTTCAGAAAACTTCTATTCATTATCTCTTGAAGGTTTGAATTCAGCATCAGGAGAACTCTTTAAACTTTGAGAGATTAGTGGATCAGCAGTCTACAATGGTAGCAGAATGTAATCTTTGCCAGGTAATGTCTCCATTCTAGCTTTACCTGCATCATCACATGCTTTTGTACTTGTATTACCATTAGACGGATTTCCTGCAATAACTGGCTTATAATTCATTGACTTTGTTAGTGCATCAATGTCAAAAAGCCAATTTGGTCTACTTCCTGCAATATTAGGTGTATTCATAATAAATTGGACATGCAGGTTCTCTTCAACTATCCTGGTTCTACTGTTGAATACTCTAAATGTTTTACTATTAATTAAGTATCCAACAAAGAATCCTTCATCAGCCTTACCATCAAACTTGCCTAAGTGATCTATGGTATTGAGAATTGTAACAGGACACTCAAATGGTCTCATAAAGCCTAAAGCTGGTTTTCTACCAAGAAAAAGTTCATAAGGGGTCTTGTTATGAGACTTAGTTACTAATACTTTATTTTGCACATAGCAAGCAGTATTAACTGCTTCAGCCCAAAAAGTAGTAGGTAGCTTAGAATTAGCTAGCATTGTCCTAACAGCCTCAATTAGTGTTCTATTTCTCCTCTCAGCTACTCTATTTTGTTGAGGAGTTCTAGCTACACTAAATTCTCTCTTAATATCTTTTCTCTCATAAAAATGATTCATCTCCTTATTCTTGAACTCAGTTCCATTGTCACACCTAATTGCATTAACCCTTTGATCTATTAGATTTTCTACTCTAGTTATAAAGGACTTAAGAATGCCACTAGTCTCATCTTTAGTAGCTAAAAAGAAAACCCAACTAAACCTACTGTAATCATCTGTGACAACTAGGCAATACATCTTTTTCATTAAGCTTTTTACAAATGTTAGACCAAACAAATCAATGTGCAACATATGTAAAGGTTAGCTGATTGAACTTACAGTTTTGGACTTACAAGAAGCTCTATGTTGCTTTCCTTTTTGACAAGCAACACAGGTTTGATCATTTTCAAAAAGTTTTGAAGGTAAACCTCTTACAAGATTTCCCTTAACCAATTTATTCATAGTTTTGAAATTTATGTGTCCAAGCCTTCTATGCCAAAGTTTAGATTCATCAGATGTGGCTTTCGCAAAGAGACAAGTTAGACCTCCTTTATGAATAATATTCTTTAAATCAACACTAGGAATTTTGCAGATTTGCCAAAGTTTAGATTCTAGGAATTTTAAGTAAAACATGACTTTCATCAGTTAACTTAAAGTTTGGAGATAAAACAATACATTCAATGTCATTAAAGAGAACACTATTCTTTTTGTCACACATTTATGAGACACTAAAGAGGTTAAACTGTAACTCTCTTAAAAAATACACATTCTCAAAATCTAAATTAACAATTTTGATTGTACCTCTGCCTGTGATTTTCCCTCTTTTGGGGTTACCTCCAAAGGCAACATATCCTCCATCAATTTCTTCAAAGTCAGTAAGATAGGACATGTTCCATGTCATGTACCTTGAGCATCCACTGTCAATCACTCCTTGATCTTGTAAATCCATTTGTGGATTGCCCTGCGCATAAGGGAAGAAAATCAGTTTGTTTTAGGGACCCAAGCCATCACTGACTTGGATCTGCCTTGTGCATAAATATAATCAAACCTTTTTAGAATGGTTGATGCACTGTTTTGTTCAGAATCATGGTCTATTACTTTAGTCTTTGGTTTCTAAACCCAACAAGCTGAGGCCTTAACAGCATTAACCTGGTTTCCCTTAACAACATTAACCTGGTTTCCCTTAACAGCATTAAGTACTGCTTTTGGCTTAGCAGTATTAACTACTGCTTTTGGCCAAGCAGCATTAACATTTTTACCACCAACAATATTAACCCTCTAATTAAAATTACTGTTTTTAGTTGTTGTTTTATTGTTAATGGGTCTTCTAACAGTTGAATGTGCTTTATTAAAAACATTTGTCATTGGTCTTGCACTATTCACTATTGTTTTGGGCTGAGCAGTATTAACTAGTCTAACAGTAGTAAGTGATACTAGAATAGACGTTATTACTACTGCTTTTAGAACCATGTTCCTTTTAGGACTAGGGTGAGTTATTCTAGAAAATTTTTGGTGATTCACCCTTTGAGTATAGTTCCACACTGGCTTTACCATCTTTTTATTATTAACCTATCTTTGATGGTTATTAGAATCATACTGCAGATGATCAAAACGTCCACACATATTGAAAGCTTTGTTAATCATCTCAAAATTACTCCCTAATCTTTGAGACATCATGTAATTCCAGTTTCTTTTGTTTCCTCTAGGACTATGTGTGTTCTGCTTATTTTGATTACCTTGTTTAACAGTTGTTTTCCTAGGATATTTTACTTGCTCTTTAGATTTAACAAACTTTATTTTAGCAAAACTAGGTTTAACTGTTTTCTTTTGAATCATTAGCCTGAGGCACATCTTCTTCCTCACTATCAGTCACCCAATCCTCAATAGCTGGAGCACCATTATTCTTCCTAACTGCCTTAGGCTTGTCTACACTATCCTTAGCTTCACTAGTCTTAACTACATGCTTCTTAACTGTAGGCTCACTAACTATAGGCTCATTTACAAACTCCTCTAGACCAGAGAATGACAAATTAGGTTTTGGAGGCATAAAGTTTCCTGTATAGGGAGGTGAACAGCATTATACCCTTAAACCTTGTTTTGCACTTATTTAACTATCTGACAGTACTATTAGTTTGCTTATAGCTTTAGATAAATTCTAGTTTTTCTACTGTTACTAAATTTCAACTTTATGTTTTTGAGCCAGTTCCAACTTCTCCAAACAATATAACCTTGCTTCTTTAAAAAATCACACATTTCAGAGCTTGATATCGTCTTCATAAACAGACTTATTTTTCTATAATTAAATCTTGCTTCTACATACTCAAACATGTTTTTAAGTAATAGCATTTATCTTAGATGTCCTTAAGTCTTTTAACAGTTGTTCATTTTGTTAATGCTGACTGATAAGTTGAAGCCTATCAAAGGTTTAATCTAATACCTCTTAGCTAGACGCAGTAAAAAATTTATACTGCTGCTTTAGAAGATTCCTCTAAGTCTTTTTAGTTGCAGCATTCCCTCAAAACCTTTTCTCAACAGCCTGCAGCAATGACTTGGCAACTTTGATGAGTTTAAACTTCAATTGATGTTCATTAGGGATGCCCATCAATAAAGGTGCCTCTTGCTTTAGCTCCTAAACCCCCCCCTCCTTGTGCCTTTCTTTAGTAGTTGAAGGAGCAATTGTAGTCTCTACACCTTCAACATCTTTTGTTACTGAAGGCACATTACCATTTTCTATGACTTCCCATAGAGAATAATCAATCTTTTGGATGTAATGTTCCATCCTCATTCTCCAAAGCTCATACTCACCTGGTTTAGACATAAGGCACATCTTGATGCGGGCACCATATGTACTGGTCTTGATCCATGTCTCCTGCAAGTTTCTCAAAAGCAACAGCTCTGATACTACTTGTTGGATTCCACTTTAAAGGATCTTTTTGTGTAAGGTTAGTTTATGCAAGGATAAACCATACCCATAACCTATACAGAAACTTTAGTTTGATAATACTAAAGATTATGCGGAATCTAAACGTTTAAAATATAGACGAAGTCTTCAATTGAAATAGGAAACACAAAACAATTTAATTCAACAACAAAAGCTTCAATATTATTATTACAAATATTATGAATACTCTCCTAGTATTAGGGTTACAAAACCTTGAAGCTATGAACAACTCTATGAATGACTCATTTTTTGTACTTGATACAGATTATAATTAATACAAAACTCTATGCCCTAGGACCTCCTTTTATACACCAAGAAGTCCTAGTCGATTTTCAATATATTCTTAAAACTTAAAATATTCTCAAAGATCTATTCTATAAACAACAATTCTTATCTCATAAGTAATCTTGATCTTTAATCAATCATTATCCTTTCTCTGATAAGTCTTTGATCTTTTCTCTGTCAGCATAAACTCTTTTAGCAGTTGTAATCTTTCAGCAGTAGTAACTTTTATACTAGCAACATTAACTTTCAACACCAACAGTAATAACTTTTATACAAGCAGCATTAACTTAGCAGCAGTATATAACACCCTGTGTTTTCAAGTCATTGACGACGACGATAAATCCCGAATTACCTTTGATTGTACGCATTTGCTTTAAATAAAAATGTTAAGCTAAATCGCGTAAGCAAAAATTACGTTCAATGTAAACGGGCATCCAATCAAATTAATGTTTACATCAAGCAAGAGTTAAGTAATTATTTTGAGAATAATTATTAACTTTGTTCAATTTATTTTTATCGGATACGTAAAGTGTATACGTTTCGCGATAAATTGCGTTTAGGCACTCCCGGAACCACCAAAACTTTTCTACGCTTCAACTAATACCCACATTTATACCCAATACATAAAAGTTACAAAAATATATCATGTATATCATATATATGCCGAATTCTTGGCAAATGATACAAGAAATAAGAAAATTTCCAACTTTGGTCAAATGTACATCTCTTTCATTAATACCTAGCCCATGCCTTCTCATTAAACTACACCATGCCTTGTCTCTTTGACTTAGACCAAGACCATCCCTAGGACCATACCATGTTCCCTTGACTAGTCTTGCACCTTATATACATGTATCTAGTGGTGAGAGATCACATACATGCTTAACACTTGGTAAAAATCACAAAATCTCTTCCTTTGTTCTCTTGACAACCTACGGCATCAAACACCCCTTTGTTGCAATCCGTACAAAATTTTATTCAACCTATACCCTTCTATACACATCCATTATAAGACATTCTAAGGTATTTCCAAGCATTGGCTACCCTTTTACAAGTAATAATCAAGAAAAGGAAGCTAGGGATTTTATTGAAGAAAACAAGGGTTTTCGTGGTGAAAGTTTGGATTTTAAGGCTAAACACGGGTTTAGTATTTTTTTATCATCATCTTCATACCATAAGGTCACTTGAACTCTTTATATTCTTGTAAACTTTCTTTGATATGCATATGTTATTTCTATTTAGTTTAATCACCATTTAGGATTTTATCATGAAAATGGAGTTTATACTTGAAATGATCACATGGATTACTTTTATATATGTTGTGTTATTACATATATCATGATAAAAATGATGATAAAATATTGTATCATGTTGTTTTGGTGTAAACATGATTATGGGAAATTAGTGTTTTTTATGATCTATTAATATGTTTTAAGTTAAAAACCATATATGACAAGTATTTATGATTATGAACTTATACACATGTTTTATGGTTAGTAATATGAAGTTATAAATGGATACCTAAGTATTTTACAATCTTAATTAAGCTTAAAAAGTCTAAAGTGGTAAAACCTAAAAACTAGGTCAAAAATGGACTTATGAATGTTAGTTGAACATTCTGTCCCAAAGTGTCTTAAAAATATACTTATTTTATATTTTTATAAGATAATACATTTCACGACGATTCCGAAAAAGTAAGAAACTTGTCAAACGGATAAATAACGAAAAAGTTACGGTAAAAACAAGTTATACGCTATTAAACGGAGTCGTAAAAGAATTTTTATAAAAACATTTTATAAAAATTGTATAAACAGCAAGTGTTGATATTTTTAACAAATTATACATATTTTTAGGATTCCAAAATGATAAGAATCGTAATTTTTCAATTAATAACGAACGAGTTATGAATTTCGCGAGTTTACGACAATTAATACTTTTATAAAACTATTTTTATAAAAGTTACTATTCATGACAGAAAGTTATATTTTTGTAAACCTCATAAAATTATAGAACTTTCAAAAACGAGAACGTCCTCGAAAGAATCGTTAAAAACGGAGCTATAACGAATAAAATACGACATTTACGGGTTTTACGACAACAAATACGATTTAAATAAAACTCACGTCTGATGTGAACAGTAAAAGTTACTGTTCACCAGAGGGTCAAAATATCAAAAATGTCAAATTATGATAACTCGTCCTAATACGAAAAGATGGACATAAGAAACGTTAAAATCGGGCTTAAAACGCAAAAGTTATGCTAGTTTTACTAAAACGGAAATTATAAACGTTTTAACTTATTAAACGCAATTTTACCAAAACCATTAGTTGGTGATTGAACTATATAGAATGATATGTGGTTATCAAAGTACTATATTACTAGGGAGTTTCATAATGAGGCCTCTTCGGATGGCGTTTCGACGAGTTGTTGGATTTACGATTTAAAGTGTCCTAACTCCTCGAACGTCATGTCATGACCTCTTAAATTATGATAGCCCGAACGATAGTACGATGTAACAACCATAAGATTATATTTAAGTACTCGGTACTTATACGACCTATGATAATTTAGGTTGCATTCGATCTTTTACGTGACGCATTATCTGTGATATTTGGATTATCAGAACTCAAGGTGAGTTCATAGCCCCACATTTTTACGATTTCAATGATTTATAATTATGGGGTGGAAACATGCTTTGTTTTATAAATTGGAACACCAGTTTGATTCCATGGTTTGCCTAAGTAGCGATAACCCAAGTTAAGCCCATTATCATGAACTGTCAATTGCATAGATGTAGTTGGGAATTACATTATGTGAGCGCGAATGTTATGAATAGATCTATTTGGGGAAACGACCTCCCCGTTCGGGTGACTAGCTATCACCGAGAACGAACGTATAGCATGTCGAATTTGGGATGTTTTCGGGTTGAACATCTAATCGGGCAGAAATTGCAATATATAGTTTAATTGCAAGAAAGATCGTCGAGCTTTCAAGATTTTGTTCCTGACTTAGTGATAAAGTAATCTAGTTTGTGATGCCTGCCATGAGTTGCATTATCACTAAAAGGCTGGGCGGTCCTGCATATTTGATTATATCAAACCATGAATTCACGACAAACTATTGTTGACAGTTTTTAAGCCAATGTTTTCAGGATGTCAATAGGCAGGATGTCAAGGATGCATTGGTTTACATTCGGATTGCACGCTTAAATATTTAGGTGCATCTATTTTGGGAAATGTATTGTCAACTTTTTGAATATTCAACAATGACCCCTCCCCCACAAGGTAAAGCTATATGATTTTGAATAAGTCTTTCAATTAAATCCAATGTATCATTATAAACGACTTTTAGTGTCGTTTTCTTATATATATCTTGTGCATTGATCTTGAAGTACACGCCCAGACCCTTATTCCGCTGCGACCCTCAATTTGGGGGTGTTACAGAATTCGGTATCAAAGCCAAGGATATAGAGAACCAGTCAAATGTTTTTTACTGGACTATAACACATTTTCAAAACACGGAAATCATACAACGGGTGCACACGGGACATACAAATGTGCAGACATTCATAGCATACACAAGTTGATTGCATAAGTTTGGTACTATATGCATTCACTGAATTGATATACGTGTTTTATATTATAGTACATATATTACTATGAGGGATATTGTATATATAACAAAGATGAGTTTGCATTCTTTCGCGCAACTCTGCAATTATTTATAGAAGGTTATTTATATAAATAGGGGGAATATTTCTTAGGCAGGTATACGATAAGCGCGTAGTCCTAACGCTACCTAACATAAGCATATCGAAAGGATACCTTACCATCATTTATTTAAGCATAACTGCAAACTCGTATTTACCATACAGCCTATATAATTATAATTGATATAATTTAAGTTTTTGCTCGCTGCAAGCTGTTATCGTTTTCTCATTATAGACGATTTCCTACACGTCTTTTTTTATTCAACTGAGCCCTGGGAGATTCCATTGAGCTTTGATGGAGGACTAGAGGAACTAATGAAGGATCAGCCTCTATCTGCTGATGCCTCACCTACAGCCTTATCACCAGGCTACATTGCTGACTCTAATCCAGAAGAGGATAAGGAGGACCCTGAGGAGGATCCTGCTGACCATCCTGCCGATGGATGAGACAATTATGATAATGAGTCATCTGATGATGACAACGATGATGATGATGTTGAGAAGGATGAGGAGGAGGAGGAGGAGCATCTAGCTCCGGCAGACCCTTCTGCTGTACCTACAGATGACCCTGTCCCCTCAAGCTGAGGATGCAGAGGCAGTTACGACTGATGAGTCTGCTCCTAGGCCACCCACACCATATCATTTTGCTTTCTGAGACCAAATCCCGTACTGTACGGATGTCTATTTAACACCATACTCCACGATCACCATCTGCTAAGGCAGGCATTACCGAGTTTGCTGCTACACTACCTTCATCATCACCACCACCAGAGAATGTTGAGTCACTTAAAGATAACATAAGATCTATCACCCCCCCCCGAGCATCTAGAATCTTGAGAGGCACCCTGGCCATAGACAAATAGATTTGTCAGTGTAGCTCATTTTGTATTCCACTAAACTTGAGTAATACTCGGTTGGTAGTGTTAATAAAAAGCTTGTACTCTTTTACTCATGTAAAACGATGTATTAAGTATTAACTTACGTTGTTGGTTATGATCATGCTACTGTACGATGGGGATTTATTTATGCCATGGTTGCTGTTATCTTATATCTACGCATAACGTGGTCTCACCTTACCTACTTGTTGGGATCACGGAGTGTCATGATTTTCCCTTGAATGAAACTTCATATACATTTTGTTCCCTGTGACTTTCAGGAAACAATGACAACTGTTAATCAAGGGATGAGTGTTGAGGAAATTGAGCGGGTTGTAGCCCAGCGAGTGGCTAATGCTATCGAGGCTATTGCCATTTATGAGACGAAAACCAACATGGCCCGTAAGCCAATAAGTCAGACCGAACAACAAGAATACAAGGTAGCAGAGAATGCTAACAACAAGAGAAAGTGGGAAGGTAACCACAATGGGCAATGTACTGTAAAGAGCGGGAATTGCAAGAAGGTTGGCCACATGACCCGGGAGTGTAGGAATCCTACTGCTGCTAGGAATCAACAAACTCACACCTGTTATGAGTGTGGAAGTCTGGGACACTTCAAGAATAAGTGTCCAATAGTGAAGTTTCAGAAACGTGTGAACAAAAAGATCAGCACTCTTTCCGAACGCCAGGCTGAGAACAAGAGGGAGTTGAATAACACTTCCAAGGACAATCAGAACCAACAACAGCCGAACAAGAGGCAAAATACTGGCAAAGCTTACGCTGCAGGGCATAAAGAGAAGAGATATTATAGCGGGTCCAAGCCGTTGTGTCCTAAATGCAACTATCATCATGATGGTCCATGTCCTCCCAAATGCCACAGGTGCAACATAGTGGGCCATCTGGTCCGTAACTGTAGGAGACCTACAAACGACAATACTATTAACCACCAAAGAGGCACGGGGACAAGTCAAAAGGCTAATTGCTATGAATGTGGGAATCAAGGGCACTACAAGAGGGATTGCCCAGAGCGAAAGAACCAAAGTCATAAAAACCAAATTGGAGGTACTAGAGCACATGGAGTGGTGCATACCTTAAGAGGATGAGAAACCGATCAAGGCCCTAACAACGTTAAGGATGAGATCGAAGCTTAAAAGAGAAAGTTGACTAGCCTTGCCTAGCAAATCCTAAGTTGAAACTATCTTAGACTTTATCTCCTTAGGAGTTCTCGTTGTATTTCCCTTAAATTTCAGTTGTACGAATGATTTCAAATTATCTATCCAATTATCGTATTAGGAGAATTTCGTTAATATTAACTTAGGTTCTTTATTTACTCTTACAAACTACTCTCTCGAATATCATAAAATTTTAACGCTATTTTGACGAAAATGAGCAATGCATCGTTAGTCCTCAATTATACATGGCCTGATCAACTATGTATAATTCAGGAAGGTACCATGCCGTGCTGAGAGTAGTCACTCTAAAAACCTCTTGTTAAGAAAACAATTTTCTACTTATATCATGTTTTGTGTGCGTATTCATAGAACGCGTTTACTTTTAGAAATCGAATTAGTAACCCTATCAACTAAGCAGACCTTCACTCCGTCTTACTATAAAGTTGGCATCATCTTATACCAAATCCTAAGCCGAGAAGCCAAGACACATTACTAGTCGCCCTAAGACAATTTCGCTATCGAATTTGCTCGCCATTAGAGAATTTACTAAATCACCCATTCGAAATCAACTTAATGCCTGTAGAACTTGGTAGTTTCGATGCTATAATCGGTATGGATTGGTTGGCGAAATACCAAGCGATCATTGTGTGTGCCGAGAAGATTGTTCGCATCCCCTGGAGAAATAAAACCTTAATCATACACGGCGATGGAAGTCACCAGGAAAATGTGACACGATTAAACATCATTTCGTGCACTAAAACGCAGAAGTACATGGAAAAAGGATTTCCTATCTTTTTCAAAAAGGATTTCCTATCTTTTTGGCACATGTCACCTACAAGGAGGTTAAGACAAATGGTGAGAGAGAGCGACTAGAGGATGTGCCAATAGTATTGAGACTTTCTGAAGTAATTTTCCTGAGGACTTGCCAGGTCTTCCTCCGACTCGACAAGTGGAATTCCAAATTGATTTGGTACATGGTGTTTGCAGCTGTAGCACGGTCCCCTTATCGATTGGCCGCCTTCCGAAATGAAAGAGGTTACAAGCAACTAAAAGAGTTGTCCGACAAAGGCTATATAAGACCAGTTCCTCACCTTGGGGAGCTCGGTCATGTGTTTGTCAAGATAGAAGGATGGATCATAAGATCCGTGATGTGCATTGACTATCGTAATTAAACAAACTAGCTAGAGTGAAGAAATGTTAATCCACTCCCATAATTGAATGATTTATTTGATCAGCTAAAGGGGTCCGAGTGTCTACTCAAGATCAACCTAGAGGTCGGGTTAACACCCAACTGAGGGATCGAGAAGAAGACATTCCGAAGAACTGCCTTCAGAAACTCGTTACGATCCCATTATGAATTTCAAGTATGTCATTTGAGTTTTACGAACGCATAAACCTTGCCGTATTCATAGGACCTTATGAATCGGATGTGCAAACCATATCTGGATAAATTAGTGATTGGTCTTTATTTAGAAGATTCTGACATATTCGAAGACAAGCAAGAACACGAAGAGCACCATAAAGTTATCTAGAGTTGCTTCAGAAAGAGGAGTTGTAATGCCTAAATTTTCTAATTGTGAATTTTTGGATTCCCTAAGTACCATTTCCTTCCTCCGGTCCACGTAATTGATAGTGAAGGAATTCATGTGGATCCATACCAAGATTGAATCCATTAAAGAGTTGGACATACTCCATAAGTCACCAATAAGATTCGCCAATTTTTTGAGGTCTTGCTAGGGAATTATCGAAGATTATTGAAGGGTTTTTCGAATAGATCGCCAAACCTATGACCAAGCTCACCCAAAAGAAGGTTAAGTTTGAGTGAGGTGATAAACAGAAGCATCTTTTCAACTGTTGAAGCAGAAATTATGCAGTGCACCAATCCTTGCCTTACCTGAGGGAAGCGAAGATTTCATCGCATACTGCGACACTTCAAAGAAGGGTTTGGGCGCTGTGTTGATGCAAAGAGAAACGGGTGATTTCCGTATGCATTACGCCAGTCTGAAAATACATGAGAGAGAACATATACGCATGATTTGGATCTTGGAGCAGTAGCCGCTTCGCTCTCTAAAATTTTAGAACACTAATTGTACGGAACCAAGTGTACAGTGTTCACTGATCATAAGAGCTTACAATACATTCTTGATCAGAAGGAACTAAACATGAGACAACGCCGTTTGGTTTGAGAGTTCTTCTTAGTGATTAAGATTGCGATATTCGTTATCACCCGGGGAAAGCCAATGTCGTTGCTGATGCTTTGAGCAGGAAAGAACGAGAACCACCGTTATGAGTTCGAGCCTTAGTCATGACTATTAGTTTGGACCTTCCCAAACAAATCTTGAATGCTCAGACTGAAGCACGGAAACCAGAGAACATCAAGAATGAAGATGTTAGAGGAATGTTGGTTGAAAACGCTAAAAATCCAGAGGCGATTAGGACGGAAAAGTTGGAACCCCATACGGATGGAACCCTATGCCTCAATAACAGGAGTTGGCTACCTTGTTATGGAGATTTACGGGCTGTGATCATGCATGAGTCCCACAAATCAAAGTACTCAATACATCCGGGTTCCGACAAGATGTACCAAGATATGAAGAAGCTATATTGGTGGCCCAATATGAAAGCCGACATCGCCACCTATGTTAGAAAGTGTTTGACCTGTGCTAAGGTCAAGGCCGAACATCAAAGACCATCAGGATTGTTGGTACAACCCAAGATACCTGAATGGAAATGGGACAACATCACTATGGATTTTGTTACTAAGCTTCCTAAGTCGTCGCAAGGCTACGACACCATTTGGGTGATTGTTGACCGACTCACTAAGTCTGCGATCTTCACACCGATGAGAGAGACTGATCCGATGGATAAACTTGCAAGAATATACCTAAAGGAGGTTGTCACGAGGCATGGAATACCTGTTTCAATCATTTGTGATCGCGACCCGAGATATATACACCACATAACGACACATCAACACCGTAAAATGCCTTGAACCCTTTACTTAAGTGCATTTCTTGTCCAAATCCCTCGTCTTTTGCTAAAATGCTCACTTGGCCCCTGAAAACAAAATATAAGTAATTAAGTAACGTTTTCAGACATTTACAACATATTTATAAGAATTTTCATAAGGAATTGGATATTAAAATGTATTAACAATTTGATGTTATCACGCAACCATACATAGAGACCACCTATACATGTGGCGTAATCTCATGTACTAAGGTGCGATCCAGCTATCATTTTTAACCTCTAGTAAATTATGATACTTGTCTTGTAGTCCATTAATTACGAATTGAAACGGAAGACCCACGACCTCCCTAAATAAAGAGAGAGAAACAAAATAAGAGGGCGGGGAAAACACAAGAGAAGTTAAGTGTTATACCAACACATGCGTTGATACAACACCGAGGGGACATGTTCGTGTATATGGCCACTAGGACCAAGCCGATCGGCTATACTAGAACCCAACGGCCCACATCTAACCTACCGGTGCTGACACAGCATATAAAGGGATAAGTATATGGGAACCTCGGGAAAGACCAACACATTTTATTAACCGGAAACCCCTTAATAACCACTAGTCCATGGTAAAGACCGAACGCATTATCACACCCCTAAAATTAGACTGCAGCGGAACGGTAACATTGGGGTGCGATGTCAAGGAACAAAGTACAAGTCGCGGAAAACGACCTCAAAAATAAAGACATTTTATAATACATTTCAAAATGTTTCATATTCGATACATTAAAACATCAGAGTTTACAAATACGTCCCAACTGTTTTAATAAAACACAATGTTTTCAAGGAAATGACATAAAGTTTAAATAAAATTTTCATCGGATGTAATAATTGAAATTCTTTACAAACGCAGTATTTTCAAAAGAAGTTTTATCAAATGTATAAAATGAAGAGTCTATAAAATACATATCTGTGCGGCTTCCCTCCGAGCAATATATATGAGAGACCTAAGATAAAACATGCTAAAAGTAAACAAAATTGTTGAGTGAATTCATGGGTTTAAGTAAAAGCAGTATTGAAATAATTCAAGTAATATTTTAGTAAGAAAGTAGCTTTACAACATTTCAAAGTATTATTTCCGAAATCCAATTAGTGATTCAATAAATCAAGAAATGTTCAGTAATGGACCACAAGAAATAGGTAATAGTAGACTACGAAACAAATTCAGTAGTCCAAAACATGTATTATTGCACTAAGCTCATGACCCCAAAACCTTAACTAGTTTTGTGACCCAGAGAAATATAGGATGCTTGCCAACAACCTAACTGTCCTCACAATGTTAAATGCACCATGGCCAACTTGTGACTAGAAATTCAAGGTAGGGATTGTTAGTCCTGATAGATCTATCCATAACACTCGCGCTTACTACAATAGCAATTAACGGTTCATGATTGGCAGAGACTTAAATAGCAAATGCAATAACTTAGGCAATAATCTGGATAACATCCAATTTAAAAATACGTGTGTCCAATAGTAAAACAAGTAATATTTAAAACTCATTGTTATCATATATATATATATAGGTATTCAATTGTCATAAATCATGTAGTAAGCAAATCAAGATTTAGTAAATTCATGAGTAAACAACCATGTATTAAAAGTCATGCAGTAAGCAAGTAAAAGCTTTAGTAAAAAATAGTCATGTAACGCTTATGTAGTAAAAATCAATGAGTTTACTTGGTAAAATGAGCATGTATTCTCACCCCCAAAACAGTTTGTGAAAACCATTAAAAGAGAAAAGGTGGGGCTATGAACTCACCTTATGCAATCAAGAGAAATGAGCACAAACTCAGATCAACAAATAACAACTAGGAAACTCCTCGAAAGCGCGACTTTTAGTAATGAATTGCGAGGAATGATAAGAACGTCGGATCAAACAAGAAGTCCTAAGTACCACCTAAAAGATATGGCGTTACTTAGAAAAATGAAATAGTACTCAATACGTAAAAATAACAAGTCTTTATACGATATGTTTCCGTAACTAGTATGGCATTGAACTTAGGTTTTACAAGGTATCATTTTCCCTAAAATATGACAAACAACCTGACCTATTATGTACTTAAACATGTATCCATTTCTCCTTTTACAACCCTAGCTTATTAACGTTTTTGAATCCATTTTCAAGTTTGAAACAATCCGATTTTTAAATTTACCCCAACTTTATGAACCTCTAATTCTTAATCCGTAAATGCTAAAAATATAAGGGTTTCGTCCACGGAAAGCATTTTGAGTCTACTTTCTAAAAATGCAAGCCTCATACCTTTAAAAGTTCCAGAACCATGTGAAAAGACTAATTTACCCCTGGTCATCAAAAAAAAAATATTTCTATATTTTTAACCCTTCACGAAAACGGAATAAATCAAAATCTATGATAGCTATTAAGGTGAGGCCAATTGGAGGTGTTACGTCTATAAGTACTTTACAAAACTCAACTTTTTAATCCTACAATTTAGTGTAAAAATATAGACTTATACTAACAGTGGTCCAGATTTTCTTATTTTTAGTAATTCGGTCATATCTGACTCATCCGGAGGAGATACGACCCTATCCAATTAACCACATGTACCTTAAACATATACCAAAATTTCTATCCACTTTCCTAGGTACCTCATGACCAAAAATATTTTGTACCACACCCATTTAGCTACTGGTCTAAAATAGTCCTATGAACCCTTTATAAAATCAATCGAACCAAGTTTCTTAGCCCAAAATATATATGTACAATGCCATAATTTGTACAAGAAATCAATAAAGTAAACAAATACAATATAAACTAAGAAATTACAAGAAAATATAAATAATTTTACAAGGAAAAATAAGAAGAAACAAATGGATAAAAATTTTACAAAGTAAGAAAATGATGAATACAATTAAATCAACCAAGCTTGTACTATCTTCTTCCACCCAAACAAAGTCTAGACCAACCAAATATACTTGTAAGAAACCTTTTAAACCATAAGAACACTATATTGACCCATGAAGAGTATAAACCAAAACCTTTGAATAAGAGGCTTCTTTGATGATTTGTATGAATAAAATTCAAAAACAACAACTAGTCTTGAATCCCTTATATTCTATATAATATTTTAGCAAGAATCAAAGATGAATTGGTTTTGATGAAGTGAGGAGGGGCTGTAAAAGAGAGGAAGAGATAATGGAAATTCTTTTGGTGTAACTATAAGAAAAAGGATGAGATGTTATGGTAGATTTTTGGCATGCAAAATGATGTAACATGTGTCTTAAGACACTATAAGATTTAGCCACCTCATGAGATGAGGTGGTGGTTTAGTTAAAGTATTTTTATTAATTGGTATTATTTGGCATTTATGGTATAAAATTTAGAATAAGTGGGTACTTTTGAGACCAACGGGTATAAACGTAAAATATAGCAAGAGTTAAGGCGAAACCACAAAACAAAAACGTATAAGATAAAAATAAAATTATATAATATGAGATACTTTTCTGAAATAATAAATTACGTAGGGCGCGTAGACTAATATCTAGTCCAAAGCCGGGTTCACTTTAAATAAACGTTTTATTACGAACGCGAGATAACCTATTCGGTTAATCAAAAATTAAATTTTATTCCAAAGTAAATTATACTATTATATCAAAATCCAGGATTCTTGTTCCAAGGCTTAAAAAATGCATTTATAACCCGCCCGACCCATGCCAAAACCCGGGTTCCTCGCATTTAATCCCCACCCACAGTTTTCTTTTTTCATCTTCCCCAATTCGGTCTCACAAACCACGTGTCTTCTCCGAATTATCTCATCCCACAAATGCATTTGTGACTCATCAAAATCCACATATCTCTCTTCCTCATTGAAACCCCAATCCACATATCAAAATCTACATATCCCCAATTTGGTCTCACAAACCACATGTCTTCTATAATTATCTCATCCCACAAATGCATTTGTGACTCATCAAAATCCACATACCTTTCTTCCTCATTGAAACCACTGGTTGTGTGGTTGAAACACACACACACACACATTGAACGATGAATTGCAGGTAATGTTTAACAATAGAAACAAAAGGGTTGAGCTTTATGATCAAATTAGGGTTATTATTTAATCTAGGGTTTTTGTTGATTTTGTGTTTTTTATGTTTTTAGATTATGGATATGTTTTAATTATAAGGGTTTATATGGGGGTGTTTGGATTGGCTAATTTTATAAAATCATTCTTCTTTGTTTTTATTTGTTATAACAGATTTTGAAATTGTATTTTGGATTTTTGATGTTGCCACCGCAACAGAGCTGTCATCAAAGGTTTTGAGGATCTTTTGAGATTTTTGATTTTGATTGTATTGTATCTTGATTGAATTGGTCATCTTTTTTGTGATTTTGATGATTGCAGGTTTGTGGGTTTTGTTTATGTAGTTGCGGTTCATTTAGGCAAACAAAAATGCAACCCTTGATGGTACTCTCTGTTCTCTCTTTACATGTTTAGTCTTAATTTTGTTGCTTTAGATATGTCTATTAGGAATTAGGTTTATTGAACTTTTGTTGCGGTTTCTGTTTGAATTATTGGTGGGCGTCGTTCATAGCGGTGGTCGACGTTGTTGTTCGAAATCGACATAACCACTAAAGAAAGACAAATGCAACCGCCTATATTCTATGAACTTTCTATAAGCTAATAATTACGGTTTCTGTAAGCAATTTGTTTTTGCAAATAATTTGTTGCTATATATATTATATGTTTAACACATTTACATTCACTAATTTTTATTTTATTTTAAGGATATTCATTTTGAACCATTCATGGTATTAGGGACTGACGTACCATTCACTATCAAATGTACCGCGCCATCAAATGTGTTTATAGCCGGTCGTTGATAAAATAAGTTTGATTAGATTAAGGTTAATTATCATTAGTCCCAATATGTTAGAATGAAATGAACACAATTCTCACCACGTAAGTCTGATTGTTTCCCAACACAATTCCTGACTCTAAAAGTAAATTATTGACTTGCTTCGTTAAAGAAACAAATTTGTATTCATACTAATTCATGGTTTTGTATTTTTCTGTAGACGGCGGTTATGGCGAACGCGGCAGCAGGACGCCGGCTTCCATAACAAGTATACTATTTTATGGCCTATTTAAAATCTGTAAAAGCTGATACTTATATTGTATAATTGAAATTATGTATTCTATCATATAGTTACAATTTTCTTTGCTTTTTCCAGAACAATGGAGTTTTCTTCTATTTTTTCTTAATCTAGAAACCAAGAGTAGTAAAAAGACATTTGGATCCTATTCGAAGCAGCCGCTACATTCACCGCAAATCCATTGTGGGTCATTAACACAAGACTTCAAGTACGTTTTTATTGTTATTTAAGTTGAGTAGGGTGCGTAAATCACGAACATGTTTATGCAAAAATACTATAAAGTAGAAGCTATATCTCAAATGTTACATAATTTTTCTACATGTGGAAAACTCGGTTGTTGGAGCTCCATGTGGTGTGATGGATCAGATGGCTTCTGTGTGTGGTGAAGCTAACAAGCTTCTCGAAATGGTTTGCCAGGTATGTGGAGTTTGATATAGGTTGATCTAGGATTATAAGTAACAATGAACATAAATACGAATTAGCGGAATATAAATAAGAACAATGTTATTTTAACAAGGTTTTTCATTCACATACAAGCCCCAATTCTATATGATCAGTATAGAATGATTACCTAATTGTAACAGGATCAAAGACACTTTGATCTTAAGGCTAAACCACTCTAGACGTCTACGTCTTTACTTGTGCACTTGGAATACACGAATTGCACTTACAAGACTCTCATACATAACTAATGTCTAGGGATCTCTTTATATAATAGAGTCCATAAGACTTACAAAGGAAACATAATTGTATTAGGAAACTAAATCTTCCTAATATTTATCTTCATATCTTTGACCAAATCTTTTAAGGAGATCTTTTAGAATCCTTCATCTTTTGGAGAATTCCATATTGTCATTTTAAGTCCTTCTTGCTTCATTCTTTTGTTCTTTTTCTATCATTGTTTTTGTATCATCAAATCAATAAATCCCAACAAGGTAACATGATTCTAATGGTTGTTCATGCACGATGGGTATTGGGTTATTGCTTTTTAGTCTTTATTTGTATTTTCTGCTTTTTTAGAAAAATATATATGTTTTTTATATAATTGTTATTCGCGACTTGAGCCCACCATTGGTATTACCTGTTACTTTGTGTAGTGATTTATCCCAATTAAATGGATTGCTTCCTAAAAGTTTGTACATTGATTGCAAAATTGAGTAATGTAGTGCGTTGTATAATGCAATCTATCTGATATTAGATTTTTATGGGATTGGTAGGTTAATATAGAGATATGTCAATTGTTATTTTGCCTTTAATGGTTGCTCGACTGAAACAAATGTCATGGAAATGCGTCTCCAACCATGGCTGCTGCTGCTTAACGTCATCAAGAACTTCAAAGTATGGAAACACTTTCAGGTATGTATATCAGTATCTTAATTTAGGCGTTTTACAATAATCCCCTGCACATACCAAAGATTTTTTAGATTAATATTGTATAAGCGCTTTATGGAATGCGTGGAGAAAGATATTTTACATACTTTATGGTTGTTTTGGATGCAATGCAGTTTATGTGCGCTTGGTTATAATGGGAATTAGTTGTATTTTGCTCCTCCGGCAAACCTACATTAACATTACAACAAATTTCATGTCTAAAATTCACCATGAATCTTCGGCTTTCTTTAATCTAATAAAGTATGTTTGCTTATATAAGTTCATGCTATGTGGATCCGTTGCATTAAAAAATATTCCAAACAACCTTTCTACCAACACGATCATTCTTGAAATGCCCCATGTAATTTCTTCCGTGTTGGTTTTGCAGTACATCACATCTTGAAGGTTGACGAGGGACCTGCTGCACGTTGTCTTGGTGGTTGTATCAATGTATATTCCTCCTCTACGTGGCCCGCTCTGGTATGTGTACTAGAACACACAAGTTTTCTGTAGGTGTACTTCAAACTCATGAAAATGATGATCTGATGCCACACTTAACCTTAGACTTTTGGTGATATTGTAGTTACTTTATTTCTTTTATGAAAAAACCAGCTAGATATTAGCACTTAGCCCCGACTTTTGGCTTATTTGGTTTTGTGCTTAATTGTGTTGTAGGATGTTTGTATTAGACGATACTTAAGTAAGTTCAAGACAAGTTTATGGATTTAGGATTTATTAGGATTTTAGTTTGACGCTTTTTACTTCATAGTTTTTTGATATGTTACACGATGTTTTGAGAAACTTTCTGCTCAAAACCTACTCAAACTAAAGGTTGTATTTTACTCAAATTATTTTGTTTCTTGAAAATGATTTGTATAAAAGTTTGGTTGTATGATTGAATGAAAATGATGGAAAATAAAAATCATAATAACAAAATGCATCTTTTAACTCAATCGTGTTACACTTTTCTGAATCATCATGGTTTATTATTTTTTGTTATTTGCTCGCCTAGGAACTGAGTACAAGAGCAGTAAAATGGTGCGTCATCAAGTTTAGCTTCTAGGTGGGTAGGACATTATACACGTCTCATGTGGTGGCACTCACTCTATTGCACCAACACGCGATGGTCGTATATTTTTTATAAGTGTCAACTAATTCTCTAAATTCATTTACTTCACTTCATATATTGCTAGACAGAAAGTAAGTTTTACCCTTTAGGCGGGGCGACCATAGCTGATATGGATATGACATGTTTTACATTTTTTTGAACTATCATGGTGCAATGTTCTTTTTTTGTTATTTTCTCGCCTAGGAAACTCAGCTCATTTTTGTGTTCAGATGTGTGATTATGCTTTTTGAAAAGATTGATTTGGAGGTTTTTATGTGTCAAAAAATATTGTGCAATTTTCTACCCGTTTGCCCCGTTAGCTTTTAAGCTAACCAAAATTGACAAATCGTAAAGAACCCCCACTGAACCAAACACCCACTTAACTGCACACCAGTTGCCATTCCGTACAGCTAAGTTATGCATATCATACTAAATTTAGGCTGATGCGGAGCTAATTATGACCAACGCGGTTGTAAATTTTGCAAAGTGTGTTTTCTTATCATTTATTGGTTTCTTCCTTGGAATCCTTTCATATTATAATCGACATTGAGATTATGTCTTTACTGTTCCTTACCAGGTTTATGCTATTTGTAGTTATATGGATCGAAATCCCTGATGTTTTTCTTTTTTATCCAGAGATTATGAATTGCATCTAGAGCAATCAACATGGCCATACCATAAATGAATTTTAAGAATGATCACATATTTGGGTAGTGAAATGAACTGCTAAAGTTTTAGTTGTAATGGTGTTTGGCTGCTTTTAACAAACCTAAAAGTATGAATCGACATTAACAACTTATTGGATAAGAATAAAAAAATTCCTTATCCGCTTTGAAGTGTGTAAGACCAAATTATCTCATTGTTGTTTTGAATGCTCTTTGTTATTTTGGTGATTATATAAGGGTTACGATATCTATGATAATAGTTTAGGAGAGTGTTGGGATTCTTGATTTGATGAAACAAAGTGAATAAAAGAATGAAACAAAAGGACTAAATGCAAAAGAAGAATTCTTTAAAAGATGGAAGATTTTGAAGATTTTAGAAGATCTCCTTAAGAATATAAAGAACAGTATATTATCAAACAAGGTTTTTATTCTCATACGTTTCCACCGTTCCCCAATTCTATACCTTGGAGCTACTAACTAACTAACTATTAATCTAACTACTAACTAAACGTGTACACACACACGTTTTTCTAGACTCTCATTGGGAGAGTTCTATGTTTTCTGGATGTCTAAAACCATATGCCTGATATCTCTTTATATACTAGAGATATCTAGGTTTACAAAGGATAAGAACAAATTACAAAAGATAAGAACAAATAATATCTTCCTAACATATAATATTATCTTCTGTATCTTTATCTTCTTAAGGAGATCTTCTGAAATCTTCAAAATCTTCCATCTTTTGAAGAATTCTTCTTTTGCATTTAAGTCCTTTTGTTTCATTCTTTTATTCACTTTGTCTCATCAAATCAAGAATCCCAACAATCTTCCCCTATTTGATGATGACAAAACAAACAAAGTCGTGTACGAACTTCATCATAAAGCCAAAGCTTCCCCTGAAGTTGAGATGTGATCATCTCCCTGAATGAAACAAAAACTTCCCCTTTCCTTTGTAACCTGCCATGTCACCACACATAATAAGCTGCAAATCATATCTCTGTAATCTTCTTCCCCTTTTTGTCATAATCGAATAGGGGTCTTCTGAAGATATGCAACTTGGATCATAACAACTACAAATCATATACCACAACTACTAATCCATCCTTCCAATACTCAAATTGCCCACCATTACGCACAATAAGAAAAATGAATCTGAGCAGTAGAAATATAAACTAGCAGTAGTAATAATGATAAGCAGTAGTAACGAAACACTTCCCTTCAAGTGGTGCATGTACATATCCTGATGGTTAAACATTTTGTCAATAAAGCTTCACCTGAAACCAATATGTTAACCATCTCTTGAATCTTCAAATTTTGTAAGCTTTTTGTAATGATTACTGATGAAGAAAACTAAGTATAACGAACTTGATGCTGAAGTAGAACAACCCAAACTTGTGTCTTATATCTTGTACTATCCACGTGACGTCAAACTTATAAATAAATCTGTAAAATATAAGTAGATCGCAATCTCTTGACAAAAATCCTCATCTTCTATGAGACACATAACCAAAGTGATAGAAAATGTGAGCATTGAGCCCCATAAGAGAAATCACACAGCTTTGCTAGATTTGTCAAGTCTTCGTCACAACATTGAAAACACAAACAAGTTACCTCCTGCTAAAAGGTATGATCAAACACAAACCCAAATAATTCCACTTCATCTTCAAATAGGTGATAAATAATCTTCTTCGTAACCAATTATACCAATAAATATGAGCCTTTAAATCTGTTAAGATCATTTAAAACCAAACCAAAAATTTTCTTCCTGTGTGTGTCATCCGATAACCAAATGTGACATCCTTTAATTTTGAGGTCAGTAACCGAAGGTAAACGTATGTTAATTGACACTTTTAATTATTTGTGGAGTCACTTTTATGTAGTCATACTATTTTTAGCGTTTAACGCTTGTTTTATTTGGAACCCTAGTTACGCGAACGCACCTTTGACCTAACGATCCTAGTTAACGGTCCTAACGACCAATGATATGCTCAAACAAGATTATAATAATGTCAAAACACATGGGAAAACATAAATTAATAAAATCACAAACTATCTCAAAATTTACGTTTTTACGGCTTTTTACGTATTTACCGAATGTGCACAAATTTTGCAATTTAGCCTACACCTTTTATTTAACACTTACACTACCAAATAATTAACAAATTATGCATACAATATGAAGATAAGTTCAACCCCATGTGAGACACCACCCCAAGTAACCACTTAAAACCTTGCTTATTGCTTTTCTATCTTACAACCCATCCTATCCCACTTCTTTCCATATCAAAACCACTAACTCTTACAACCACCTCATTCTTAATATGCAAAACCACTCTCTACCTCATTTATATCACTAAATCACAGATCATACTGCCTCTCTTCTCTCTCTAAAAACACCAACCACAAGGAGAAAACACAAGAAACAATCAAGATTTTAAGGGTTTAAATGAAGAACAACAATGTTTAAGGGTTATCTAGATAGATTGGGTTAAGAATCTTAAATCAAGAGGTCATATAAGGGTTCTACCAAGATACTAAATCATCTCAGTACCTAATCATCACTCTCATCATTCACTAATCAAGGTACAAACCTTGGTGCAAGATAACTTGTGTTGTTCTTGCACCAAGAGAGCTATTTCTTTCATTCTTGCACTTGAATCTTGCATAAACTTTTTGTCAAATTAAATAACAATAAATCTTTGATCTAAGAAATTTTTCCAGCACTAAAATGATGTTAAAAAGGGTATCAACACTTTGTGTGGTTGTTTTTGAGTTAAAAGGGTTTGATAAATGCATGCAAAGTTAGAGTAAAATGAACATAGTGGGCTGATTGAAAAATTATTCTTCACTAAAATAGGTGTAACTCACTCAATTTTTCGAGTTATGGCTACTTTTTTTGTAAATTAACTTCAATGAGTCCTTTACAACATTTTAGTTTTGTCAAAAACCTGTAAAGGCACATAGTATTTTTGAAAAAATTATGCAAGATTGGAGTGCAGAAAGTTAACAAAATTGGCAGATTTGACTTTCAGTTTTGCAAGCCCCATAAAATCTTTATAAATTAATCTTTTCTTTTCAAACCACCTCTGAAAGTTCAGTATATTTATGTATTATCTTGATATGATTGGACATTAGTGATTAGAATTGATAATATGGACAAAACATGGGATATTGTAAGGAATAAAGACGGAAAATGCATGTTGATCCAAAACTTTTATCCACTTTAAGTCACCATAAAGCTGTCATACTTGCATAAGAGGGACCCACAACACCATTAAATCTTGTATATGAATGTTGGCTTTGAAATCCCAAAGAAAATTTAGAAATATGAATCTTTTTGGACATATTTGACATTGAATCATGTAGAGTACTCATTGGGACTGTTTTGGACTAAAATTTTTATCTAACTTGTTTGGACCACAAATAAATATTGAGAACACTTTCATGGCTAAAATTCGGTTCACAATTAGTTTAATATATTAAGAAAATGTTTCCAGAAGCCCAAGGTATAATTGTGATTAAAAAGTGCTCAGGTTATTAAAATGCAAAAAGTGGGCTGAATTGGAGTAGTTTTGGAAGGCTGTTGCCAAACTTTTGATAACTTTCTGCAGGCCTATTTTAAACTAGTTATAGTGTGCTAGTATTTACAAAATGTAAAACTTGCTTAGAATCTTTGGGGCAAACTTAGTAGTAAGTCAATATACATAGGAACCTAGAGATGGAGTATAAGCAAGTGTTGAGGTTGTTTGGCAAGTCGTTAAGCGATAACTAGTTGCTAGTAAAATGGCGCAATTTTCAGAAAATGGATAACCAAAGGAAATAAAAAGCAAAGTGTAGCTCATGGATTCCTAATGTATGAATTGACATGCATATAACGTAATTACAATGAGTTGCATATTCTACATAATTGAATATTAATAATATATTATGATTATTAATAGGCCGCGGTTGAGATTTGTCATTGCCGCTTTTCTTCGTTACTTTCATCTTGGTATCTCCATTTTGGTGAGTTTCTCACATCCCCCTTTTTCTTGCATGTTTTAAATGTTTTGGGGTGGAAAGCATGATGCGTCATTTTTAATACTCTTCCTTTGAAGTAATTAATCTTTAGAGCACATTTGAACTTGAACGTGATGAACTTTGAACTTGATTTGAACTTGTAGAATTTAGAAATGTGTGTTGTATGCTTGGAACCCGCCACTACTTTTAACTCACTTTCCCCCTCAACGGGATTGAGACGTTAGTACTTATGGATAACGCTATTAGGAGATTAGCCCCTCCTCACTCCCCGCACAAGGGTGCATAGTACTAAGTGTTTGTGCCACACTATACAACTAGAACTTGATTGGATGTTGGAACGGTTAGGCTGAATACGTTTAAGTAGTGCCTCGCATAATCACTATAGCATACATATACATTGATTGTTTTGGACTCTCAACTTGTTTGGAAATTGATTTTGGTTTGGACAACTATTTTTGATAACTTTCCATTGAGTTGGCAAACTTTTATCGGACATCTACTCTTTTCTAAAATTACATTTTGTGTTTATAATCTTGAGAGCTCACCAACTATTTTGATAGTTGACCGTTTTATCATGCTTTTCAGGTGACGTTCCCAAGGTGGAAACTTAGAGCCGTGTATTTCTGTTATTGTCAAGACGTCTACATAATTGCAAGAACCTTGTCTTTTGAATATCCATGTTCAGATATAAACAACTTATGATGTTTCATGTACTTTTAAATTTGTTCGTGAAGATGTTGTAATTCGAATAACTTTACTTTTATTAAATCATGTATGGTGTTTTTATCTATCACCTTGTGTGATGTTTATTGATATGTTACACCTCGCGTTTCCGCCTTGGTGGGGTGTGACACCAAAACCATGAACTGTCCGATATCTGATGATACTAGCAGTATTAATATCATCAAGCAGTATTAACTCTCTTTAAACCAATAGTACAAAGTATGAACGAACAGTACAAACCGTTTTAACATACTACTATTGTAAACAACCAAGCTATCGTAACAAGTAACAAGTAGCATTAACATATCATACTTGGCAACTTTCAACACTCCAAACGAGCAGTATAAACATTTAAAGGAAGCAAAGAAAGCAGTACTAAAAATTACCACTGTTTGTTGTTAGCAACGCTTTATCTGTAATAAAACTGTTGCTAATCTATTACAAAGCTGTCGCTAATCTGTTACTACACTGCATTCTCCTTCCTCCCATAGAATTTAGTGACGCTTAAAGTGTCACTAATTCTGTCGCTAATCTATCACTGTGCGCTAGCAGTACAAACAATATGTCGAGCAGTACTAAAAATTCTTTAGCTGTACTAACTCATGAAGCTATCATTAGTAATCAATAATACGAGTAGTACTAAAAACGCATGGCAATATTAACAACCATATTGGCAGTACTAAGTAAATATGAGCAATATTAATACCCAAACTTACTGATGTTCATGAACAAGCAGTATCAACATGCTCTAAACTCATTTTCATCATATATTGTCCAATTACGAAACATAATTCAATCTGCTAACAAATCCAAAACCCTAACCTGCTGCTCCTTTAATCTATTGCGCAAGTCATACAGCAGCTTCCAATGTCGCACATAATTATGAACCAGCAGATCCAAACTTTCACGAATACAAACTGCTTTATAATCATTCATTACCAACTGTGATTCCCAAACCAGCAACTACTGACGCCCATAACATCATCATTAAATCCAACCCTAAACGAACTTATTAGGGTTTCAAACCATGTAATTAGGGTTTTCTGTTTCTAGAAAATTTTTTAGGGTTTGGTTTGTTATTATAAGAACAGCGAAACAATATGACAGGGTCCGTATCTTGAGATGTTTTCACAGCAAGATATGATGACAAAACAAACAAAGTTGTGTACGAACTTCATCATAAAGCCAAAGCTTCCCCTGAAGTTGAGATCATGGATCTCCCTGAATGAAACAAAAACTTCCCCTTAAGTAGATTTCCTTTGTAACCTTGCCATGCCACTACACATAATAAGCTGCAAATCATATCTCTGTAATATTTATATTATCTGTAAAACATATCCTAGATTAGATCTAAACAATCTGAGTCTTACAACGATCTAAGGAGTTATTTAAACTCCACAGAGAGGCTGAAATGAAAGTAACAAACTATTGCGTAGATGACTGACTTTAGATTGTTGTTTTGATGTTGAATTCTTTGTGCATAAAAGTCGCTATAAAATGACTTTTGGTCAAACTGTGTTTAAGACGTTAGGTCGCTGAAATTTTGACGACATCCTTGACAAACTAGCAACCGCTGAGGATGCAAGCAACAGTGTAAAAAACAACCCAGGTACTAATTCTTACACACGAAAAAGTGTCTCTTAGGTAAAATAATCATTAGGTAGATATTGGGCTAACTGTATCCTGCAACTGTAACATACTAATAGCAGCTTTGTTAGAGTTGCATGTTCATTAAGCCACTGTTAAAGAGTCATACTAACCGCCTTACAACAACTTTCTTAGAAATGCCTAAAAAGAGTTGCATGTTCATCAATGTTTTGTATGTTCGTTAAGGCATACTTACCTGTTTATTAAGCACCTATATTAATAGCAACTGTGTAAATAGAACCTTCTTAATGAGTTGAAGTATGCGTGATAGCAGCATCTTCAATGAGCCATCAACTCTTTGGGGGCTATTTCTTTTTCCTATTTGTAAAAGTGTCGTTGTTTGTATATATTCACAATGTATAGAATAAGATACATTTGCCAAAATGTTGTTTCTTTATTATGATAAATTAATCATCTTAATGATAACTATTTACCTTTTTGCCCATTCTGCAATTAGATTAGTTTAAAACTATTAAATTGGGAACAAAAGCACACGAGCAGTCAATGACCAAGTCATCTAATTCCTTGGTATTGTTATTATAATTTCTTTTTCAGTCATATTGTTACTCCGTAAATAAAATTAAACATGGAACAATCCTGAGAGAACAATGATGGAACGAAATAGTTACTGAAGTCGAGAAGCCGTTATTGAATTGATTGGGTCAAGGAGAAGAGGTTACATTTGTTGAGATGGGTGAGGGATCTTTGGATGTATGAGATTGCTATCTTGAGATAGATGAAGGGATTTTTTTATTGCAAGGGTTGAAAAAGAGAGGAGGAAGATATGGATCTTAAGAGTAGTTAGAGAAATAAAAAAGAGATGTGAGGGTAATGTGGTCAAATGCGACATCCTAGATAAAAACAAGTTCAAATATAACCCTCCTTCACATCTAGGATATCCTTTTGTAATAAGTTAAAAAGAAGCACTTTTTTGTCACATGGATTAAGGAAATTGCCCATTAAGATGAATAAGCAAAAAAGAAACACTCCCTTAATGTCTTTAATGAACAGGTAAGTACTAAGAAGCTGCTATTAGACATTAAGCTGCTCATTAAGGTTTTAAGAGTTGCATGTTCATTAAGTAACTGTCTAAGAGTTGCATGTTCATTAAGCTGATGTAAGAATTAGTACAAGTGTTGTTAGTATGACTTTTAAAGGGCTTGGTATGCCTTAATGAACATACAACTCTAACAAAGCTATTGCCAACAGTTTCGGCCTTAAACTAACGACCCAATAACTCTTGTAGGAACACTACCACATGACGCGATAGACACAATGACATAAACCTTTGTCACAGCAGTAGCCAGCCACAAAGGTGACACAACAGGCCCACAACCAGTACAAGAGAAACAAACAACAGCAAAAAGGCCTCTGTTACCACAAATTTCATCCGCATCGAAGAAAAAAAAAGAAGACTAAACACCCAAAACTTCACAATGACGTTGCACAAACTTTCATAAATTCCTACTACAGAAGGAAGAACAAATATGTTTTATAAGCAATGACGCTAGGTTACATGTAACCTGCAAAAAAAAGTTGCTCTAGAAATGCTTTTGTATATTGTAAGAAGACATAACAACCATATTTTGTAAGCAACGATGCTAGGTAACATGTAACCTGCCAACAAACATAATTGCTATGGAAATGCTCTTTTGTATACTGTAATGCAAAAATGGTCAGTTTCGAGTGGCCAAACCACACCGTTAGAATCTGATTTGTTGATGCACACCAACAGAGGTATGATTACTAGGTATTAATACTAATTACTCTACACATGTAGTCCATTTAGGTATGACTTAAGCATGCCAATAGCCATACATAAGTTCTCTGTTATAAATATACATACTTTATGTCTTATTCAAAGCTTGTTAATATACTTCTCTCTAAACATAATGATATGCTGGTAACGTACTTTGTTTCAAACATAAATATTCATCAAACCAAATACAATACAAACCTCCAACAGAAACATGCAACAACTTTTAAACAAACCATCTTAAGTACATATGCCAAGCCAACATTGTAATGTTAACGTGAAACGAAACATAAAATACGGGCGCGTAGACTAATATTTAGTCCAAAGCCGGGTTCACTTTTAATGAACGTTTTATTACGAACGCGAGATAACCTATTCGGTTAATCGAAAATTAATTTTTATTCCAAAGTAAATTAAATAATAAGGTATGGAATAAAATAATGACCTGGAATTTACGTGGTATATAATGGGAATATTTAACTACATGGTATACGTAGATGGATAAGATCCTAATTACGGCTCAAGCTTAGCTAGGAACGAAAAATTTCTAATCGGGTAAATAATAAAACGCACGATTTTACTCAAAGGTAAAAATAGAATTAAAATACGGTTTAAGATAATGACCTTGAAAAATACGAAATGTCACACGCATGCAACCAACCCGGGATTTAGGAAATCTTGTCTATCAAGTGGGTACGTCGCATGACAAAAGCACACCGTAGTTCAACGCTGCCATTCCCTAAATGTCAGGAACAATAACTATCAACAGTACTTGTGATAGTATAAAGACCCCGAGCACATTCAATGCAATCCTATCTACACACACATCAAATTTATTATACTTGCATCATGCTTAACGGCCGTAAAAATATCAAGTACTTACTCTCACGCCGAAGCTTGGTCCTGGGATAAAACCCAAGGAGAGTCTAACGTGCGTTGTCTTCTTGACAGGTTTGCTGAGCACCAAGATTCCATAGGAGGGCAGCTCTTATCCTTCCTAGCAGATCTTTGCATCAACAAAGATTAATGAAATCCAATAACTACCTAAGCAATAATTTGAAAACCTTTGTTATTGGAATGTTCTGTTG
>BQNB010000085.1:42484-54547 GCA_026074375.1 Tanacetum coccineum
TTCAATTGATGCCATTTTTATTAGAGAGATGATTGAACTGAGATCTTGTGGGTGTTTGTTCCCGCGCTTTGATTTGATGTGTTTGTGTTCGAGAGGCTTTGATTAAAAGTTGTGTTTTATGTTTGTGGGTTTGAATTGAATGTTGGTTTTTTAAATGTGGAGGGTTAGTTTTGGTAAATAGAAAAAGAAATGGGACTTTAGTTCAAACAAACATATGGTAATAATTTACGGTGCGTTTGGTTTATAAGTGGGGTTGGATTCGGATTTGGATTAACGTATTAGATTTGGATTTAAAATAGGTTTAGAAGAGAGAAATTATATATTTTTTAATAAATTTAATAATAAAATTTAATATTTAAATATTATTTAAAAATAAAAAAATGTATATGTGTGTGAGAGAGATAGAGTGGGATATATCTAAATTATCACCATGTACCTAAATTGATTAATTAAACCATAATTGTTCTTTGTTCTTTTAAAACCTAATCATTCTTATGGCGTATTCAAAGGAAGATCAAACTTGTAAGATTTTCAAATCTGTCTTTGTCACTAACTTTCCTGATCACATTCGTGCTCGAGATCTTTGGAATGTGTGCAATGAATATGGTTCAGTAATCGATGCGTATATTCCTTCTAAAAGGTCAAAATTAGGTAAGCGTTATGCCTTCATCCGATTCATTAAGGTATTTAACTTGGAACACCTGATTGAAAACCTCAATACTATTTGGATGGGTAGTTATCATCTGCATGCAAACAAGGTTCTTTTTGAAAGAGAACATAATTTTAGGCCCCATATTAATGACAAGCATACTGGAGTCAATAAGACTCATGTTCCTAAGCCATTCCGTCTAGATAATAATAAAGGCTCTTTTGCCTCTATTCTCAAAGAAGCCACTTCGAATCATTCGTCTGCTGAGTCAAAACCCGCATTAGTTTTGGATGATTCATGCACTAAGGAATGCGATTTTAACCTGTCATTAATGGGTAAAGTAAAGGAGGTTTCTGCTATTCCTAATCTTTACATCATTTTATCCAAAGAGGTGGTCTTTGGGTTCTTATTGAATTGGACTCACTAGTCGCCATTTAGAAATTCAGTAATCATGTTGGAGTGGGGTCATGGTTTACACTTATTAAGCCGGCAAGCAATTCATTCTTCTGTGATGAAAGGGTTGTTTGGGCGTCTTTAGAAGGTCTTCCAATCAGTGCATGGACTCATAATACATTCTCAAAAATAGCATCGAAATAAGGCGACTTAGTGGTATGTGAGGATTCAGAGGGAAGCAATCTGTCTTGTAAGCACCTTTGTATTAAAACAAAGATAAATGAACTTATTAACGAAAGTTTCAAAATAATTTTGAAAGGAAAAGTTTATTGGATACGAGCCAAAGAAATGGATGCTTGGGTTCCCAAATTTCTTAACGAAGAATACTCTTCTGATGAAGAGTCATCGGAATCAGAGGATGGTAGCAAGTTTGAAGGCCAGGAGCATTTTAATCAAAATGATGATAATGTTGACAAAGTCTCATAATCCAGTTGTATGAATGGTAACGACTTAATTCCTGAAAGTGGTCATAATACTATTAACGGAGAATCGTCTCAATCCAAAGATCCATTCAATCTTTACGAGCTCTTGCAAAAGAAGAAAGTTATTATTGAGCAATCAGAGGATTCAGGTCCTTCACGTCCTCCTGGTTTTACACCGAATATAGATGAGTTAAATTCTGTCAAAGATAACTCTTTTGATAAGGTAAAATCTATTCCAACAAAGAATCGTTCTAAATGTCATAACGGAGTTTCTTCCTCTCAAAGATCCACTAGTATGCTTATTTCTGGAGGTTCTATTTTAGAAGTCATGGATGATTTGGTTAAGGTTGGTCAAACAATGAGGTATGATATAGGAGGATGTTTACAAAACATTACTGAAATTATTGGCGCCCAAGGAGAAAACAACGTTAATAGATGAATTTTATGTCTCTTAATATTCAAGGTTTAGGTAATAAGGCAAAGAATGGGTGGATTAATAGATTGTGCTTGCTTCATAAACTTAACTTCATTGCTCTTCAAGAAACAAAGATGGAAAGTATTGATACGATTTCCATTAAGTCGATTTGGGGTAACTATTCGTTTGACCATGTTGTGAGCTCTTCTGTTGGAAATTCTGGCGGTATTTTATGTATATGGGATCCTAGTATGTTCACCAAGGATCATGTTTCTGCTTTGGATTATTTTCTTGCTATCATGGGTACATGGGCTCCTTCTTCTACAAAACTACTAGTAATTTTAGTTTATGCTCCTCGAGAGCTTTCGGAAAAAAGAGAGTTATGGAGCTATTTAAGTATTATGATTGATAGATGGAAAGGAGAGGTCATTATTCTTGGTGATTTTAATGAAGTGCGGACGGAACATGAAAAGTTCGGTTCTTCTTTTAACGTTCATGGAGCTAACTTTTTTAATAACTTCATATCAACAACAGGTTTAATTGATCTTCCTTTGGGTGGTTATTCATACACATGGTCTCACAAATCAGCCTCTAAGATGAGCAAGCTTGATCGCTTCCTCATCTCAAAAGGTCTTTTGATGTTGTTCCCTCACTTATCAGGTTTATGTCTTGATAGACATTTATCTGACCATCGTCCTATTATTATGTATGAGCCGGTTTTAGATTATGGGCCTACTCCGTTTCGTATATTTCACTTTTGGTTCAAATTGGAAGGGTTTGATAAAGTTGTCGAGGATACATGGAATTCTACTGTTATCGAAGATACAAATGGTATTTCTCGCATACACAAGAAACTCAAGATTCTTAAAGTTCAAATTAAGGCATGGATCAAATAGAATAAGAAGAATATATATGAAGCTAAAAAACAATCCAAAGTAAGCTTACTGAGGTGGATAAAGTCATAGACCAAGGTGAAGGAAATGAAGAGATTCTTAACCAATGGGCCTTGTTAATGAAAGATTTGACCGACATCCACTCTATTAAAGCTTCTGAGTTATCTCAAAAAGCTAAAGTCCGTTGGTCAATCGAAGGAGACAAAAATTCCAAATATTTCCACGGGATAATAAATAGTAAAATATCTCAGCTTAACATTCGTGGTATCTTGCAAGATGGTGATTGGGTTGTTGAACCTAATTTGGTAAAATTAGAGTTTCTTAAGCATTTTTCCAACCAATTTTCAAAACCTTTGAATACTGGTGTTAAGATTGATTTTCAATTCCCTATTCGGC
This sequence comes from Tanacetum coccineum, assembly GCA_026074375.1. Classification (NCBI taxonomy): domain Eukaryota; kingdom Viridiplantae; phylum Streptophyta; class Magnoliopsida; order Asterales; family Asteraceae; genus Tanacetum; species Tanacetum coccineum. The sequence continues at coordinate 45,713 of BQNB010000085.1, forward strand.
TGAGATTCGAGCAGATAGAAGAGTTAGAGTGCTCTATCTCCTATGAAGAAATCAAAAAGGCAGTCTGGGATTGTGGCTTCAATAAATCTCCTGGTCCTGACGGGTATAGCTTTGAGTTTTTTCGTAAATACTAGAATATAGTTAGCCAAGACCTGGTTGCTGCAGTCCATGAATTCTTCTCTTGTAGTAAGTTTCCTCAAGGTTGTAATTCGTCATTTACTGCTTTAATTCCAAAGATTCATGATGCTAAAGATGTCAAAGATTTTCGGCCTATTAGTCTCATCGGAAGTTTATATAAAATCATAGCTAAAATCTTGGCTAATCGTTTAACTCTTGTCATATCGGACCTCGTTAGTGACGTTCAATCTGCTTTCATCACTAACCGTCAGATCTTAGATGGCCCTTTTATTCTCAATGAGCTTATATCTTGGTGTAAACATAAGAAGATTAATGCTATGATTTTTAAGGTCGATTTCAAAAAGCTTTTGATTCCGTTAAATGGGATTATTTAGATGATGTGCTCAAGTCGTTTGGTTTTAGTGATAAATAGAGTGGTTGGATTTTTGGTTGCCTTGGCTATGTTATGGGTTCGATTCTAATTAATGGCAGCCCTACATCGGAGTTCCAATTTCACAAAGGCCTAAAGCAAGGAGACCCCTATCTCCGTTTCTTTTTATTTTGGTGATGGAAAGTTTGCATATCTGTTTTAATAGAGTTTTAGATGTCGGCCTCTACAAAGGTATCTCTATAAATAATTCTCTTATGATATCTCACTTGTTTTACGCCGACGATGAAATTTTCATAGGCAAATGGGATATTAAAAATATCAAAACTATCATGAATGTATTGAATTGCTTCTCCATGGCTTCGGGTCTCAAAATCAACATTCACAAGAGTAAGTTATCGGGGATTGGTGTTAGTAAAGAAACATAGAATTCGCAGCTAACCATTTGCAGGTTTTGTTATATGTTTTCTCTTCCTTCAACCCTTGGCGAATTAAGGTTTTTCGAGCTCCCATGTCTAACTTCATTCGTGGAAGTATATCACAGCTAGATCATCTTCAAGCATGTCTAAATGGAAGCTCAAATCGCTATCAATTGGGGGTCGTATACGTTGGCTTAAATATGTACTTACTTCTAATCCTATATACATATGTCTCTCTTTAAAGTTACCTGCTAGATTTTAAAAGAGGGGAATTGATCAGTGAAGATTTCCTTCAATGAAGGTGACAGATCCAAAAAGAAAATGATATGGATTCGATGGGAAAAAATTTTGGCTTCATAGAAAAATGGAGGGCTTGGTATTTCTAGCGTTTTGCTACTAACCGTGCTCTTCTGTTTCAAAGTGGATGTGGCGATTCATTACTCAAAGATTCTTCTCTATGGTACAACTTCATCAAAGCCATTCATGGAGATAAAGGGCGCTCAAACAATCCATATTCTTTGACAAGAACATCTATTTGGCTAGAATCCTGGTTCGTGAGTTCTCTTCCCTTGCTCATAAAGGTATTGATCTTAATGCTTATTATTAAGAGAAACTTGGCAAATGGAATACTCTTTTTTAGGAAGACAGTTGGCTTGGAGACTCTAGCTTCAAAACAAAGTTTCCTAGACTTTTTGCTTTGGAGAATATAAAGGTATTTCAGTGGCTGAAAAGATGGCACACTCCTCCTTAAACTTTTCGTTTCGTCGCCTTCCTAGAGGAGGAGCTGAAGACATGCAATATCAGGATTTATACTCTTACACCTCTGAAGTTCTTCTTCCCAACATGTCTGATCGTTGGGCCTGGTCTCTAAGCGCGTCAGGAGACTTCTCGGTAAGCTCAACTCGTTCTTATATTGATGCCGTTTCTTTGCCTAAGTCAGATGTTCCCACTAGGTGGGTTAAGCTGGTTCCTATAAAGGTTAATATTATTGCCTGGAAAATTAATTTGGATGGTCTTCCAACGAGGTTAAATCTCTCTTCTCGTGGTGTGGATATTCCTTCGATTCTTTGTCCCGTTTGCAATGAGGTAGTGGAATCTTCTTCCCACATTTTTTTCTCATGTTTATTGGCTCGTCAAATTCATTCCAGAATTTGTCGTTGGTGGGAGCTCGAGTTCTCCCCTTGGGACTCCTACTCTTATTGGCTTACTTGGCTTTTTAGCATTTGATTATCTAAAATCAAAAGGGAGATTCCTGAAGGCATTTGTTATGTGACGTTGTGGCTTATATGGAAGTTCAGAAATAAAAGTGTGTTTGGGTCTTCTCAGCCTAGAAAGGATTTAAATTTTGATAATATTGTCTAAATGTCTTTTTATGGATTTCCAATCGTTGTAAATCCAAGCTTGACTGGGTCACTTGGATGCGGAACCCAAATTTTCTTTCCTTGTAATTTTCTAGCTTCTTGCTAGTCTTTTTATATATTTGCCGTTAAAAAAAAGTGTGTGTGAGAGATAGGTTTTAACCAAAACCCACCTAAGTGCTTTCCTTTTACTTTTGGTGGGCCCTTTCTACGATTTAGTAGCCAAACCCACAAACCAAACTACATATTTTGGCATTGATCCTAAACCTATGCTCAAAAGGTGGCTAACAAACACCCCCTTAGGTTATCTTTAGTGAAACTTAACAGTAGCACAGTAGCAGAAGCAACAAGTAGTAGCAGTAAGTAATAGCAGTTTGTTAAATAAATAGAGAATTGCAAAAATGGTCTTTGTGGTTTGGCTAAATTGCACGTTTGGTCCGCCGAGTTTTGAAATTGCAAAAAACGTCCGTGTGACGAATGTTTGGTTCCAATTTTAGTCCTTGGTCGAACTAAAATGACTGAAATACCCTTATCTTCAACTTTAATAATTTATTCAACATTTTAATCAGATTTTAAATTGAGGTTTTGACCTCTTTCGGATCCGAATCGGCTAAAGTGTATAAAAGAAAACTTGTCCGGAATGATTTTTCGCTAAAATAAGATACTTTCTTTTGTCATGAATGTTTATAATGAAGGAGATACACCCCGTCAAAAGTGGACTATTTTTTAGAAAAGTTAATAAATTTCCTGCACATATTTTTAGTAAATATGAAGCTGTTATGATGTTTATTTGGGGTTTTCGGGCCCGTTTAAGCTATAAAAACCTTAGGAAATATTATTGTAACACTTGTATAATATTTATACGCATCGAAAACTTTATAAATATTATTTACAAATTATTTAGACTATAATTAAATTGACTATATGAAAATACTAAAAATGTGTATACTTGTGTATTAAAGTGACGAACTTGACGTAAACATTATTTTGACTTATAAAACTAAAACGCAAACTATTAGGTGGTGATATAACGTTATAAAATATAGTGTCATTTTATTTCGCTTGCATGATTCTAAATCGACCTATAATTAAATAGGTTGCGTGCCAGACTTGTTGTGACGATTTCATTTGTTGATTTTCCCACAATCAATACTTTTTACTTGAGGTGAGTTTATAGCCTCAAAGGCTAGTAGGTAAAATACACAAAAATAACTTTTCAACGTTTAACTCTTTTTATTAAGAATTATACCCCCATTGTATGCGGAACTACAATGGGGATTGAATGACAATGTGTGTGTGTGTGTGATCTCCTCACTAATTGTTATGCAAAGTTAACTACTATGGTAACCAACTAAGCTTGCTCAAGGACTTAGTAGATTTGGAGGAGTAGATGTGTGTTTGTGAAAGTTACGACTTTAAATGCACAAACTTAACATCTACTCCATTACAAGAGTTCTATTTATACTACTTAGGTAGGGTCACACCTATATGGGTGTTGAGCACCTATCTCAGATATAATAGGTTAGTACATTTGTATTGCTTTGTCCCTATTACAATTTCTATTCTAAGCATGGGACAAATGCTCTTTCCAAGTTCAGTTCCTGACACTGAACTTGTCTTATACCCTCTTCAGGATAAGTTGACTTTTGGAGATAAGAGCTTGGACTTATCTACTTTCAAACTATCCCGTCTATTCTTCAGTCTCTTGTCTTCAGGGTCTTCTAGTTGTTGTAGATCGTATGGGGCTCAATGAGTCTATTGCCACAACTCACTGAACCCGTCACCTTCTTCTTTGGCTCAGGCTTTATTCATTAAGAACCGCCTCACTGAATACTAGAGTCTTTCTTGTAGACTCAAGCTGAGCATCTTGAAGGTAACTCACTGGGTGACTGTTCACTCAGTGACCTTGAATTGTTAAAGAATATTTACACTTAGGTTATTTTGTATTCAAATCGTAAGTGAAAGATCAAAGGACAATGAAATTGGCTCAACAATCTCTCCATATTTGGATATAAATATAACCTAAATGTTTATCTGTGTGAGTGAGTAATTACAGATTCTTCTCACATTAAGTCTAGAAAGCAATTAATGGATACTTATAACACAAAGTACTTCATTGATTCGATTACAGGATTTTATCATCTATTACAAAAGACAATACAAAGATAATCATAGGAGTGCTTCATTCTACATGGTATCCTAATGCTTCTAGATTCACTTTCTTGGATTTTAGCTTTTCTTGGTCTGGGTGATCAGCAATCAGCTTTCTCAACTTCAGGGAGAATCTTCCATTCTCTTTAGTCTTGACCATTGAGGCCATCACCAGGTATGATACAAGAGAATATCGTTCCATCTTTGGAATGCCTGATCACCAAATACATCTATGAAGAAGATCTCATATTCAGGTTCTTCAATAACCATATTGTTGACGAAAGGAACACCTTTAGAGAGGCTCCTATTACATTCCATCCCAGGCACCTTGATTTTAGGTTCTAGTTCCATATGCTTCCTCTTTCTTCCTGAGGTTTGGGATGAGGCTTGTTTAGGGACTGGAGCAGGAAGAGCAGATTGAATTCTAAGTTCCTCAGGAAGTTTCTTTAATCTTTCATATCTCTTGCGCAAGGATATCATCAAGTCTTTAACAACGGAGTTCTTTTTCTTTTGTATGATTAGACCTAATTCAGTGATTCAAAAGTCTGTGAACTTGAATGGGTTGTGAACGTCAAAGTTTCTTTTATCATTGTTCCTGAATACAGATGCTACAATGGGCTTGGTGTTGGGGTGGATTCTAACATCAGTAATAGGTTCAGGCTTGATTTTGTTTGTCATGGTCCACATGTATTCCTTAGCTCCCCTCCTATTGCGCTCCGTTAGTCTTTTAACCTTTTTAGAGTGCTCTCTCTTGAGGACTTCATGCTCAGCATCCTGAGCATTCTTAATGTTTCACTAGCCTTAGTGGAAATTGCCTCTTTTGGATCAATCTTGAGCTTATTTGCTTTTTCACGTACTACTTTAATCACTTTAGGCCTAGACATAGCAAGAAGTTTTGCTTCCTTAGCACCTTTCTTCATTTTCTCCTTTTTATCCCAGTACTTTTGAATCTCTTGTTTAGTGAGGTAAACAGTTTTCCCATTAATCATGAATTTAACTCTAACTGGTTCATCAGGGTCAGGACGAATGATGGTTGATGCAGGCACCATTCTTTTTTAGGGATTCTCTTTAGACTCAGTTGCAATCCCTTTTCCTTTATCAATTCTTGGAGTTGCTTGAGAGCTTTCAGGATGAGAGATTATTGGGGTGATTGGTTGATCATAACTTGGTTGGATTGATGATATTGGAATTTCCATTGTTGTGTCTCCAGTCTCCCCTTCAGTGTGAGAAGGAGGTTCTTCAGTGGCAGTGTTGGTAGCATTCTCCCCCTCAACATTTGCTGGAATGTGAGTGAGAGCAAGTGTTGGAGTGACACTGCCTAAGGGAGATGAAGAAGGTTAACCTTTGAAAGCCTGATAAATCTCTGCCATCATATATTTTATCTCCGAAGTGTCTTGCCTGAGAGGTGAGACTTCACGTTTTAGAGCAGTCTGAGAGATTTCAACGGCAGTCATTCTTGAGCCAAGATTCCAAGCCATATTGGTAGAAGACTTTGTCCAGGCATCTGATGCTTCCTCTTGTTTGAGAGCATAAGCCTGAAGATCTTGCATGGTAGACTAAAGAGTAGAAAAATCAAAGGTCTTGACTAATGAGAGAATCTCAGTAGTCTGAGTAGATATCTTGGCAAAAGTCTTGATGGCTTCATCAATTTTCTTGTTGGTGGCAGGATCATCTTTGACAGCATTATTGATGTCTTTGAGAAGCTCAGTGATGAAATTCAGACCTTTGTAGAGATCACTGACAGAGGAGCTACTTTTTTTCCAGAGAGCTCACGAAAGCAGCTACAAGTTGGTCAGTCTGATCTCGATGAGCAATGTTTTCTTCATAGTATTCTTCAATGGAGGCCTTAAGGTCAGCATAGGAGACTGCTGCTTCTTTATGTTGTTCCCATTGTTTCTCAGTGATTCTTGTGAAGAGGACTCTGGTCATCTTCTTGAGATACTTGATCAATTGCCTTTCAATGAGAGGAAGAGTGTTATCAATTTTTTAAGGTCAGGACTGGACGAGTCAGAAGCAGATTCTTGAACATGAGATGGTTCAGGTTGAGTTTGGTTTGGTGATGGAGATCTAACTTCTACATCATCTTGAGGATCCTCATCTATGTCGTCCCCAGCAGCAAGCACTTCCTCTTCATCACTTTCTTTTTCCAATTCATCATCAGAGAGCAGGAAGGCTTTAATATCAGCAAAGGTCTGGAGCAGTAAAGGTTCAGTATCCGGCTCCACTTCAGAAGAAGTCTTGCCTTTGCTTTCGGTCAAGGGTCGTTTCCTTAATCTAGTGGATTAGGTTTCATCCACCTGGTACTTAGCACCAGTCCCTGAAGGATCAGCAATAGGAGTATGTATTGGTTCCATATCAGCGGGTGGTATGTTTTCCCTTGAGTCTTTATCCCTAAGTGACCCCTCAGGACGCGGCATGGTTTTAGCCGTGCCTTTATCAGGAGTTGTGGAAGTTACCTATCAAGGGGTTGTTTGTTTCCCCCTAAGTCTTTGGGATGAGTAGCAGTACTCTCAAGCAAAGGTTTTGATTTACGAGTGCCCTCATCGAGTGTGGAAGGCAATCCCCTACTATCGAGTTGTATGTCTCTCTTTAGATCTTGGGGATCAGGTATGGTGCCCGAGGAGACTGAGTGGGATTGCTCAGAACCCTCCATTGGCTTGGGTGGTGTTACCTTGGTCTCAATGGGTGGCTTTTTGGACTTAGGCCTTTTGCTCTTCTTAGAGAGTGCTCCTGAAGCCTCAGGGACCTGTGACTTGGGTAAGGTTGAAGTCACAGTCTGAGACTTCCCTTTCTTTGGCTTTGCAGCCAAAGGAGGTGGAAACACTGAGTCCCTTCGATTGTTTACAGCAATCATATGGGTCGTCAATTCAATATCAGTGACTTTGGATGGGTCCTTTGTAAAATTAGAGTTACTTAGGATTGGGGGTAGAAACCCAAATTTTTTATCCTGAGTGTATTCAGAACCCAATAACACTTGTAAAGCACATGAGATAAATCTAGGGTATGAAACGTATTTCAGCCTAGACTTATTCAGTAGCTTGGTTATGAGATCACTGTAAATGATCTTCCCTATGCCAACCTCAGTCCCAGTTGAGACTGTAGGCTAAAAGCTGGTGGATGGAGTTTACTTGCTTACTGGAGGAGTAGTTCTCGCCGAGAACCTGAATCACAAAAGTGAATAGAATTCTCCAAGCCACAGGAAAGGAGTTTTTCAAGACTGAGGTTTTGTCCAGGTAACTCGGGTTGATGGTAATTTTGCCCAATTCTTTCTTCACAACCTCAGGTGTAGGATGATCAATATATTTACCATTATTATAATCAAGGCCAGTTGATGAACAAAAGGTGTTAAAGTCAAGGGTCAAGGGTCTTTGCCCATTTTAAACTGAATACTTGATGAGGAATTCCTTGAGTGGGCGTTTCTCAAGCTCATCAGTTGATGGAAAAGGGTCAAAGGCAACAACAGTGCTCCAAAACTCCCTAAGGAAGTTCTGGTAGACCACTGAGGGACAGTTGGTAAAGGCATTGTACAAATGACAGCTTCGCAGAAATTTCATTATGGGCTTGTAAGCAGGCACATTTGGTGGGTAGTTAAAGTTACCCACCACATTGTTGGTCTGAAAAATCACTTTGTCCATAGTCATGTTTGTCTATTGAGGAGCATACTTGATTGTTTGTTGTTCTGCCATTGTGATATAAATATTGTTTGAAAAAAAATTAATGGCAGAATATCACACACCAGATGGTCACAAGCTTATTTCAACCTTGATCCTCGTCACGAAATGTGTGATATGTTATCAAAACGGACAAAACGAAAATGGATATCTTTGTGTTGAACACGATTGACCAAGAAAACAGCCTTTTGAAAGTAATTAAAATGAAGTTTAAGATTAAGCTTTATTACCAAAAATTAAAGAACACCCATACGTTTGCTTTGAGAGAGTTTGTTTGCTTTGATAAATTTGTGTGTGTGTTCTTGTTTGATGAAAGGTATTTATAGGGGGTGTGTGAAAAGGTTTTTATTATTTTAAAATTTTTATTTTTTGGAAAACGTTAAAATTGTTTTGGGAACGCATTTAATGCTATAACCCACTAGTTGCACGATTCCCTCTTTTACGGCTACTGTTTAGCCGTTCCGTTGTCTTGCACTTTTGCAGTCGTGACGTATGGATAACAATCAAGAGTCTTTTGATTAGACATTTTGGGAAGAGATTGTGTGCGTGGGAGTGAGCATTAATTGCATGTTGGGGTTAATTGAGTGAAATCAGAAGTGGGGGCCCATGACTATTGGATGACAATTAGACAAGAAATATTTGTTCATTATTTAATGTGTTCAGTCACCAACCTTGTACATTGAGTAACTAAAGACTTGGAGCATTTAGTTACTTCATTTAATGTGTCCCTT
>BQNB010000085.1:54959-220484 GCA_026074375.1 Tanacetum coccineum
ACGTTAATTAACGCTTGACGTGCTTAACATTTCAAATCCAGATATTGAATAAAATGCTTAAAACTGCTTATGTTCTAATCCTTATATCATTCATCATCGATGTGCTTTCAAAAATCATGTCCCGGATCCATATCATACCACAATACTAGGGAGCTTCATATTAAGAAGTTTCATCTTGGTACTACGTTCTGTCTGAGTTGTTGGGTTTACGATTTAAAGTGCCCTAGCTCCACAAACGTTTACTAAATGACTTCTAAACTATGATGGCCCGAACGGTGTTATGATAATTTTTATATCAAAACCAACATCGATATCCAAAAACTTATATATACAATCAAACTAAGACTTGCCATATATTAACCCAGGTTGTCTGTGATTGCCGTGTTGAAGCCGTTACTTTCATTCCCTATACATTAGCTATCAATTTCCCTATAACTGTTCAGGTGAGTTCATAGCCTCGCATTTCAATCTTTTTATAAACCCGCGAGGGAGATACATGCTATAAACATGAATGCAATTATTTCTACATGCTATTTCAATTTACTATTGCCTAAGTAACTGCTTTGCCTTTAAGTCCCCATAATCATGAACCGTTAATTACTCTCTGTAGTAAGCGCGAATGTTGTGAATATATATATTTGGGTTGGACTCCCCGTTGGTGTATCCAGTAACGATAACCAATTGCACATCATTAGAAATCACGCGGGTATTTTGGCAAAGGTGCCCGCAGGGGCAATATTATCATTATAACCTAAGGCATCGGATTCATGAGCTAATGGCAATAATAAATTATGTTTTCAATACTGGGTGTATATCAACGTAACCCAAATATCGCATTTGCATTCAAATTATATTACTTAAACCTATGGATTTCACTCAACCTTTGTGTTGACTTTTTAGCATGTTTTATCTCAGGTAACTAATGGCACGGAGCGACGAGGACACGAAGATGGAAAAACCATTATCATTCAAATGTTGTATTTTAGATTCTGGAAACCTCTCGTTTGTAAAAACTCTGAAGAAATAATGAATGATAACTTATTTTCAAAAACGACTCTTTTTGATTCGTTTTCTATGATTATGACTGTTGTACCTTGAAGTAATACCCCAGATTAGCTTCCGCTGCTATATGTAAAAATGGGGGTGTTACACTTTGAATAATGCGAAACACACACAAACACAATATGCAAAATATACATTGCAGAAAACAAACACACAAAACAAACACACAAATATGCAAACTAATCTAATCTAAACTAAAACACTAATAAAAACAAGAATTAAACAACTTCACTCCCCGGTAGCGGCACCAAAAACTTGATGTGTCATTGTGTAGGTGTTATTTATGTATCAAGTTTTACTATTTATTTTATGCCGACTATACCTATAATCAATTCAAGGCACTTTTACCCATGCAAGCTAATTAACAAAAGATAAAAGTGCGGTCGAACCTTATATAAGAAAATTGTATTAACCATTATCAATCCGATTAGAAAGTTGGTTTATTTATTAAGTGCAATGATTTCTTCTCTCGAGGTGGCATATCATTCTTAAGACTTAGGCGTTATATTATCCTAAGACCTAGACACATTAATTCTATCATAATTTAAGCATCCGTATAAAGCATCCTTATTTGCTGATTATAATCTATCTTAGGGATTAAAGCAATGGTGATCTTGTTAAACCCTAGCTCATAGAGACTTTACCCACTTACCGCTTAATGGTAATTTATACACTAGTAGTCCACTTGTTCAACTATCCAATGGAATCAGAACGTTATCTGTTGAATTATCTAGGTCACCTACTAGTCAACATGATCAATAAACCTGTTGAAACTAGAAAAGGGGGGGGGTGAATAGTTTACACGTTTGTTTTACGTTTTAAAAAAATTTACTTTTAAAAATGTTTAGATCCGAGTTATATGTTTAACCAATTCATAATATGAGCAAGCAATAACTATCTAAACTAAAATTAGATAACAACAATAATGATGATCCCAACTTAAGATCGATTCCTTAGCTTAAAAAGGTTAAGTTACTTTAGATAAATCCAAAACAACTATGGTAGAAACTTTGTGAATACTAAAGAGTATGCGGAATTTACTCTTTAATACTTAGAAGAATATTAATGAAACAGTAAACTGTATAAACAATGATATTACTAAAAAGCTCCAATATCAATAATACGAGTACTCTGTGTAGTACTAGGGTTTACAAACTTGAAGCTATATATCAAAACATATTAATGTGTGTAAATATTGGGTACCTTAAACTTTATACCCTAGGACCTCCTTTTATACACCAATGAATCCTAATAGGCTTACATTATTTTCCTAGTTTATCATGATCTTCTAAACAAACAACTTATACATATCTTTTACAAAAATATCTCATACTTATCCCGTAAGTAATCTTGATAAACAATCTTCATCTTTATCCTTTCTTTTGTCTTTATCCTTCTGATAGTAGAAACTCTTCTAGCAGTTGTAATCTTTCAGCAGTTGTAAGCAGCAGCATTAACTTTTATTCCAGCAGCACTAACTTAGTAGCAGTTACTTCCAAACAGCATTAAGAAGCTTTTAATCCCAACAGACTTCCCTCAGGAAGCTTCGATTCCCAGGATCTCCTTAAAAAGGCCTTTATCCAAAGGTATTGTCCACCATCAAGGACTGCCTAACAACTTGAGGAAATCCGCAACTTCAAGCAAGAAAGAGACGAGACATTATACCAAGCTTAGGAATGGTATAATGACCTTCTGTATAAATGCCCTACTCATGACATCTGTTAGGAATTATTGTAAACAGACTTAAGTCTGGTAGTTATAGAGTTAAGTTTGGTAGACATAGTTAAGTCTGCCAGTACTTAGTTAAGTCTGACAGTACTATAGTTAGTATTGGTCTTATATAGTTAAGTTTGTTTATGTAACAGAATAATTATCTTAGAGATATCTTAGGGATATGATATGCATTATGCCTGTTCACAACGTTGTAATAGTCCATTAGGGTTTCCTTGGTTGTTATAAAAGGAACCTACGGCAAAAATATTTATGTTCGAGATTGAGATAGATTCTAATAGAAATTTAATAGCTAATAGCAAAGTTGTATACATTGTGTTATGTTAGGACTTGTGTTAAGATTCAACATTTCGCACATAGTATTCGCATAATAAATTGTATCCTCATATAGTTGATTTGGATTTAATCATAGTTAGCTATTGTCTTACAAAAATGGCTAAAAGAATCCAAGACTGTGGACATATAAGTGGTATCAGAGCCTCTAGTGGCGACTTGAGTAAAAAGAATCACAAGAACCATAAAAGACATTCACCTCTCTGATCTAAAAATATGTCTCAACCTGTGAATGATGATTTTCACGCACCCTATCTTCTTACAACCATAATACCACCTAATCTTTATAAGCAATTCTTCTTTTTTAATCCTTCCTGATAGTAGAACCTCTTTCTAGCAGTTGTAATCTTATTCAGCATTTGTAAGCCTAGCAACTATGCAAGTGTGTTCTCGCTTGAAAATCGATATTTAACCCACTGCGGTCACTTCAAGGTCTTCATAGAATCACTGTCTGGAGCTGTATTGTGGTGTGAGTCTTCCGCCGCTCATCATTCTTTGAATGAATAAAACTTGGAGTTGGATGGGTATTGAGTGTGATCAACCACAATTCCCAAAATCCTTCCCTACTTATTTGATTCTTTCTCTCTAAGTGATTGTACCTTTCCTAAGATATCTCCTAAGATATCTCTAAGATAACTATTACTATTCTATTATATAAACAGACTTAACTAAAACAGACTTAATTAAATACAACTAGTACTAACTATAGTACTGCTATTCTACTAGTACTAACTTTAGTACTGCCAGACTTAACTTAGTACTGCCAGTCTTAACTTAGTACTGCCAGAACTAACTAATGCTACCAGACTTAACTGTTATACTATCAGTATTACGTCTTTTACAATCTATTTCCCAACAAACGCCGTACTTCATAAGAAGTGCGCCATACTTGGCATTTTTTCATTTAATGCTTCTTCTAGATTCTTCATTTAACGCTTGTTAGGTCATTTAACGAACGTGTTTAACATTTTTAGTCCTTTTCATGATCTTTGGTCCTGAAACAATCTTTACATAAATAAGTATCTAAACATACAATATTTAATATATTTATATAGATAATTTACATATTTACGAGGGATAATTTATGTATATTTGGAGCGTTATCAATTTCATATATCGAATAATAAAAAGCCTAATGTATCAATTTGCATGCAAACATATTCGAGGATGATAAAATTAAATGATCATCCAAGGCAAACAATGTTGCCAAATCTAAGTACCAAGTAGCCTACCAAATAACCTTAAGTCTAAGTATCAAATCATAACAAGTATCAACATACTTCCAACAAGTTTAGATAAATACTAATAATTAAATTATTTTTAGCAAATCTCTAAATTCCTCACTTCTTCTTTCCCTTCCACAAGTTCTTGATGCCCTTCCCGATTGACCTCAACCCACTCCGATGCTCATCTCGAAGTTGGACTCGACGGTTTAAAATTTTGGTTTGGCGAGTGTAAAAGACTTCCATGTTTGGATCAATATTTGGTGGGTTTGAGAAAACTTGTGTAACAATGTTTGGCAAAGAGTTGACAAAACGAGTGGGGGAAGGAGTGCTTACATAAGAGGTACCTTCGTCATTTTCATTATCATCTGCATCGACTTGATGAGATGATGATTAATGGTTGAAGGCGGAGGAAGAAAAAGTTAAGGTGGAGTGAATTCCTCTTTTTGTGCCATAATCCTTTCGCTTCTTTAGCTCATGATGAGCGGCAAGTGGGTTCATGACATGATCATACAATGCATATTGATCGCTAGATAACTCGGGATGGATTGACATGATACGTTTAAATAAGTGGGTCAATAACATACCATAAGGTAAGATCAACCCGGCTTGACGCGAGACCCACTCCATTTGTTTTGCAACGAAGAATGCAAGATTGTATGGCTTGGACTTACCGATATAATAAAGCATATGATAAAGACATGCCGGGACCTGATCCCGGTTACCACCAAGACAAAATGCGTTTTCACAAATGATTTCGACCCAAGTTTTCATAATTGGTGTGATTTCACGAGTTAGAATTTGATTGTCTTCGACATCAATGATTTGTTCATGACAGATACGAGTTATGGGTTCCTCCCTTTTGACTTAAACATAGAGTTTGATGTCATTGGGAGTAGGAGGGGTAGTTTGATAAGGACCATTCGAGGGAACACTAGACTCCAAGTAGTCAAGTTACCACTTGTCAGTAAAAGAGCATTGACCTTCGATAGGAAGGCCAAGAATTTGACGGAACTCCTCGAGAGTGAGAAGGAAAAGCTTGTTTTGGATGACGAATTTGACGAACATATAACCTTCAAAATTATACTCAAGACAAAATTGACTATAGAATTCGAGAATAAAACGAGGAACCATTTGCTCACTAATTTTGAAAAGACAATTAAAACCAATTATTCCAAACATTGTTTGGAGATAGACCATGTCATCAAAGTCTTGATAGAAAACTCGACCCTCATGAATATAACGGTTTTCAAGAAATTCGAAATTGTGTTTCAAAGGTGGGGTATATTCATTGGAAATTTTAGGAATATAGCTACGGGTGTTCTTGTAGTCAAATGCAGTTACAGGAGACATTGTCACATATACAAAAAAATAACATATATATGATTTTATAATTGTGAAATCGACAGAAAAATTTATGTCTAGTGTGTGCCTATATGTAACGAATGTGAAGTGGTAATTAACTCGACTCTAAACAATAACCTATGAGTTAACCCAAACACTCTTTTATTCAATTTTGCTCATCCAAACATGCCGAAAATATATATTGGCTATATATCTCGATTGATGGTCATGAGATCGTTATGCATGAGTGCAAAAACGTTTTTGGAATGTATTAACAATGCATCAAATCATTTTTATGAGGTTCCTAACGTGAGAAATTTTTGAGAATAAATTGAGGTTTAGTTCATGTCAAAAATTTTACCAAGCACGTCCAATGATGCAAATCCTATGTCTACGGGAAGCATGATAGTTATACATTGTGTTATTATAGTCCTAATCACATGTAAACACAAGAAAAATGAAAACCCCCAATTTTTGGTTTTGTGTTTAATTGAATCCTAGACTCAGGTTAAGAAGAAAAATGATGAAATAACTTACAATTGATGAACTTTGTGATGTTAGGAGTGATAATTAGTGTTGATTTGACCTTCAATTTAAGTTTTTATGGTCGATTTTGAGTTTTGGTGGTTACGGAGTTCGTTCGTCGCTGCTTGAGAGAGAAGGGGAATGTTTGGTTTTGAGTTTTAGAAAAATGGTCAGACCTTATTGTCGTTCTGCCGGCGGTCCCATAAATATATGGGGGCCGCCACATTTAATTGGGGGGTCGCCTAATTTATAGGGGCCGCCACCAACAGAGGTATTTTGGACTCGAATTTTGACGAATTTTTCAGAAGATGTGACATTTTAATTTGCATTTCGCCAATTAAAAATGCTTAAAATACTTCGGATGAAGTAATTAAGTTGTCACGACACGGAATGGAACTTTGACTAGAATCGAGACTTAGAAGAAAAGAAGAGACCGATTTACGGAATGTGTTCCATCATTCCTAAACCAAGACGAAGATAATTAAACGATTCATGCTTGAGGGGTTTAGTGAGAATGTCGGTGATGTTATCTTCAGACGAGACCTTTTCGATGGAGATGCTTCCTTTTTGGACATTGTCCCAAAGGAAATGGTGACGGATTTTGATGTGTTTCATCCGCGAGTGTTGCACCGGGTTTTTGCTAAGTTCAATCGCGCCTTTGTTGTCGCACATGATCGGAACGTCGTCGAGTCGAATGTCGTAGTCGATAAGAGCTTGTTTCATCCTTAGCGCTTGTTGACATGCCTTTCTAGCGCTTACGTATTCGGCTTCGGTCGTGGATATAGCAAGAGCGGTTTGTTTTTTCGAGAACCATGATGTTAGACAACATCCTACGAACGTATAAATACCGCTCGTGTTTTTTTGGTCCACATAATCTCCCGCATGATCAGAGTCGTCATATACTACGGTTTCTATACCGGTTCCTTTAGGATACCATAATTTTAAGTGTGTAGTGCCTTTAATGTATCGGAAGATACGCTTAACCACTTCAAGATGAGAGGTTTTAGGATCCTCTTGGAAGCGGGCACAAAGGCAGACACTAAACATGATATCGAGCCTACTTTCCGTTAGGTATAATAAACTACATATCATGCCTTGATACTTTGTACTATCTACGAACTCACACTCTTCGTCTTTCATGAGTTTTGTATCCGAGGACATGGGTGTTTTCATTGGTTTAGAATCTTTTAAGCCAAACTTCTTAAGCGTTTCTTTAATATATTTAGATTGATTAAAGAAGATGCCATCTTCCATTTGTTTTATTTGTAATCCAAGGAAGAAGTTTAGTTCACCCATCATGCTCATCTCGAACTCATCATGCATGATCTTGGCAAAGTCATCACACATTTCTTGACAAGTCAAACTGAATATAATGTCGTCGACATATATTTGAACGATGATGAGATTTGAACTTTTCTTCTTTGTAAAAAGTATGTTATCTACCATTCACATGTTATACTCTATTTAATAAGAAAAGATTTTAATCTATCATACCAAGCTTTAGGAGCTTGCTTAAGACCATACAAAGCTTTCTTGAGTTTATAAACATGATTAGGTTTTTTGAAATCAATGAATCCTGAGGGTTGTGCCACGTATACCTCCTCATTGATAAAACCATTTAGGAATGCACTTTTTATGTCTATTTGGAATAATTTAAATTCTAAGGCACAAGCATAGGCTAATAAAATCCTAATGGACTCTAATCTAGCTATCAGGGCATAAGTTTCATCATAATCGATGCCCTCTTGTTGATTATAACCTTGAGCAACTAACTTAGCCTTATTTCGAGATACGATACCGTTCTCGTCTAGCTTATTTCTATACACCCACTTAGTTTTTATAATTGTCGTACTCTTAGGTTGTGGTACTAACTCCCAAACATCATTTGCAATTAATTGATTTAATTCTTATTGCATTTCAATTATCCAACTTTCATCCTTTAAGGCTTCATTCACATTCTTAGGTTCTATAGTTGATATAAAACAAAAGAAGTTACTTTGGTTTTGGAACCTAAGGGTTCTTTGGTTAAGGTTTCCTATGATGTTGCCTAATGGATGGTTCTTAGATTCCTTAATGTTGACAATTTTGTCAACTTTTAAAGTTTCATCCTTAATGTCATTTTCTAGGTTTTTCTTTTCGGTAACCTTAATTGCTTCTTCTTCATCTAAGTCATCATCTACCAAGGGTGATGTTTTAGATGGTGGAGGAGTTTCATCGAATGTCACGTTGAGTGATTCTTCGATTTTCATGGAGTGTTTATTTAGGATGATATAGGCTTTGCTATTTTGGGAGTATCCTAGGAAAACACCTTTGTATGACTTTGGATCAAACTTAATGAGGTAATCTTTGGTGTTTAGAATGAAACATTTACTTCCAAAAACTTTGAAGTAATAAGAGTAAGTTTCCCCCTCTAAAGATTTCATATGGTGTTTTTCCCAAAATGACTCTAATTATGAGTTGGTTAAGGATGTAGGTTGAAGTATCTACGGCGTTATATGGAAACAATTGTTCATTTAACTTGTTCTACTCATTTCTTGTAGAGTCCTTATTTTCCTTTCTACCATGCCATTTGATTGTGAAGAGCGTGGAGCCGAGAAGTTATGAGTAATACTGTTGGCATTACAAAACTCTCCAAATTGCACTTCATTATCAAATTCCCTACCGTGGTCCGTCCTAATTGACACTATAGAACAACCTAGTTGGTTTTGTACTTTCTTACTAAAGATTTTAAATTGCTCGAAAGCCTCGGTTTTGGTTTTGAGAAATCTTGTCCATGTATACCTAGAATAGTCGCCTAATATTACTAAGGTGTAGAGGTTTCCTCTATAACTCTGTACGGCGGATGGACCGAAGAGATCCATGTAAAGTAGTTCTAAGCATCTAGTTGTTGAGACTATATTCTTAGATTTGTGGCTAGCGTGAGCTTATTTTCTAATTTTTCAAGCATCACAAAAGTGTTGATCAAACTTAAGCTTAGGTAAATTCCTGACTAGTTCCTTAGATGCCGACGATTGAATTAGACACATATTTGTGTGACCTAATCTCCTATGCCACAAAGTGGTGTTTTCTACAATCGTTGTAAGACAAATTTTGTCTTTTGGCTTCTTTCCTAATTTCATCATATACAAGCCGCTTTTCCTAATACCTCTACCTATGACTTTTCCATCTTTAGTAATTTCACTATCATGTTCAGAGAATATTACTTTACACTTATTATCACATATTTGACCTACACTTAGCAAGTTAAATATTAAATTATCTATATGCTCTACATTATCTATATTAAGAGTCATTAGAAATCGTACCTTTGCCAATGATGTTACCGCGAAGATTACTACCAAAAACAACATTACCTTCATTGTATGCCTTGTAAGTTGAGAAGAGCTTTTGATTTCCTGTCATGTATTTGGATCATCCGCTATCTTTTATCCATTCGTCAGGCTCCAAATCGATCCCAAGGCATATCTAATTATACAACACAATAACTCAAACATTTGGTTCCTAATATCTCATGGGTCCAAAGTTGTTAGCATTAAACATCCCTTGTATTTTGTTGCATTTGGTTGGGATGTGGGAATGGAGGACACATTCCCCATGGTATGTAACTTTGAGGTTGGAAGTTATTCCAAGTTACAGGAAATCCATTTGGATGATTTTGTCGTCCGAGATTTCTTTTTGGTTGCGGTGTTCTAGATCGAGAATAAGAGTTATTAGTTCTCATAGGAGGTGGAGTTTTCGATCTAAAGTTTGGTTTGGAAAATCCAACTCTGGGTTTTAGAGAAGGTTTATAAAACCGTTTAACCTCATCATCACTAGCAACGGGAATTTTAATATTATTAACCATTATATGTTTTGGTCTAGGACCCAAAATGGATTTGTAAAAAGAAACAGATTTTCCATTTTCTGACGAAAAGACCGGCGGTCCCTGATATGCTTTAGGGGCCGTTTGTACATTATGGGGGTCGCCATCAACACTTAGGGAGCCGCCACCAGAGGATGTTTCATTTTGAGATTTCACAAATTCTGTTTTCTTAGTCCCGCTTGTTGATGCTTCAAATGAGTTAAACCCTAGACCCGATTTATCTCCGGAGGGTTTTTGAATACTAAGCATTTCATTTAGAGAGTGTGTACTCTTTTGAAATTAAGTTAGCTTTGGAGCTTCATCTTTCTGTTTTTCGTTGTCAATTTTAAGTGTTTGACAAGTTGTACATTCAAGATCAACTTTCTTGTTTCTCTCAAGTTTAGACAACTTTTCTTTTTAACTCACTAATTTCATTTTTTAGACTATTCCTAATAGCTTTTAGATGTTTGTTCTTAGTGATTATTTTTTGACTCATCTTACACAACCTATTATATTCACTATCTAAGATAATATCATCTATTGACCAATTTTCATCACTAAAGTAAGAGGATTCAAAATGTACCTCACTAGATGCATGAGCCATGAGACAAGTTTCGTCTATAGCCTTTTTATCATCTTTCTCACCGCTATCGCTCCAAGAACCTCTGATGAAAGCATTTTGGTTCTTGTCTCTTGGTAACTTCGGGCATTCTTCGATAAGATGATTCGGGTCTCCGCATCTAAAACATTTCCTATCACTTTTGCTGTTCTTATCGTATCAGATTCTTTGGAATGTCTTTTTGTCATTCCGTGGTTGTCTCACGAACCTACCTCTTCTCTTGAAGAACTTCTTGAATTCTCTAACCGCCATGGCGTACTCTTCGTCTTCACTTCCGGAAGTTGAACTTTCTTTATCACTAGATTCCTTTTTAGCCTTTAAAGCAAGGGATTTCCTTTCTCCTTTAGCATTAACTATTTTAGAATTTTTCTAAATGATCATCTCGTGAACTTTGAGGTTCTCGATGAGTTCATTAAGTGATAGCGATGTCAAGTATTTTGACTCTTCGATCGCCGTAACCTTTGCTTTCCATTTAGGATGTAGAGCCCTAAGAAACTTTCTAACGTAGTTCTTGCTAGAGTAACCTTTATCAAGAGCTTTTAGACTAGTAATAATAGTATTAAATCTAGAAAAAGCACTATCTATAGATTCGTCTTCGAAAATGACGAATTCTTTATACTGTTGTACCAAAAGGTCAATCTTGTTATCTTGTACTTGACTATTACCTTGATGGGTGATTAACAAGGTTTTCTAAATTTCTTTTGCCGTATTACACATGAAATTTCTTTCATATTCTTTCCTAGGCAAAGCGTTGTAAATAACCATTTTAGCTTCGTTATTTTTTGCAAGTCTCTTTTTGAGATCATCATTTTGTTTTTCAAAAGGGACAATCTCATCTAATTTGGTTTTTGGATTATTTTGAATAGGTAGAAAATCACCCTCAGTAATAACATGCCAAAGATCAAGATCTTTTGATTTCACATATGTTTCGAATCTATGTTTCCAATAAATAAGGAACGTAAATAAAAGATAAGAGATAGAACAATCAAACCACAACACCGAGATTTATAGTGGTTCGGCTACGAAGCTCTTATTCTCTTGCACTTGATAGAAGAAGGTGGAAGAGAAGATTGGATCACTTGAAACAATATTAATCAAGTTAGTGATTAAAGAATTTTAGAGAGAGGTAGGAGGTTTTAGAGAGAGAAAGAGATCTGAAAAATATTTGCAAAGAGGTCTGCCAACTGCTAAGGAATAGTGCAGTATTTATAGGCAAGGGGAGTAACGTCCACTGTGGGCGGTCCCGACGGTCCCAGATATATCTGGGGGCCGTCCTGCCTATTTGGGGGCCGCCCCTAGGTAGACGCTCCTATTTTTGTCTTTTTGTGCGGAAGCTATATTCTGGTCCAAACTTTTCTGTTTTGGAGGGAAACCAATGTTTTAATAAAACATTTCTTTCAAATTAAAAACATTTTGTATATAATTACTTTTGTAAAATTGTTATGTTACATTTATAAAAATGTAATGTTTAAGACATAAGGATTTAACTTTGATCACTAATCATGTTTACTGATTTGTTTATACATACCTTAAGTGATTTACGTCGAAATGGAAGTTTACGACTAATAACGTGTATAAGTTTATTTTAACCATATAATGTTTTTACATTTTTGTCATCTTCAAAACATAGAGGCGTCGAAAAATATAAATAACATTTTTAGACATTATTTGTATTAACAAACCAAAAGATCACTATATGAATTGGTCAATCATTCTACATTCTTTATTTACATTCGATTATAATGCAGGTGTGTTGGCGAGTAACTCGAGGTGCATATCTGTTGAAGCAGTGCCAAGGAAATGGCGCAGCGACGCAAGCGATACGGATGCCGAAAGTAAGCAGGAAAAAGAACTGAGGTGTAGGTGAATCGATTCTTTATATTTGTTGTTGTCACTTGGAATGTCCTAATGTTTAGAGATGTTGTACAAATTGTGTTTTAACTCCTGCGTGTGCGCCTAAGCAAAACATGTTTAATCTATACATTGATTGAATTGTTATGAACTATTTCATTAACATGGTAGTAGTTATTAAATTTTTATTCATATACAGACTGAATAGTTTATATGTGCAGACTGATAATATACAACAATTTATTTTAGTTAAGCAGTAGTTCATTCATGTTGACTACTATTTGCTTTGCTCATTCGTTGAATATTGTTCAAGTTTAGTGCATTTCCTTGATAGGTTGTCGCACTTAATTAGTACCATAATAGTTAGTTGTGTATACATACTTTGTTTTTTTACGAGTTCAATGCACCTTAGTCGCGTAAATGTATATCAATATATTACAGAATCCGAGGCCTTCTAAGACATTATTTGAGGCCTTATAAGAATGTTATATTAGATAGCGGATACAAGGAGGTTCATTAATACTATTTTTAGTTTCCTATAGTGTTTGAATTTGCTCGATAAGATAATTATTTCTCAGTCAAACTCAAATATCAATATTTTAAGTTAAGCATCAAACTAAAGAGTATCAAATAAGTACCTGCTTATCTGTTTAAAAATAAGCACCAACCAAATTTGAATATATTAAAGGTGAGACTAAGAATATTGCATTTCAGTTGTAGGTAGAACAATTGTAGTAAAATGTAACTTTTTTTATGTGCGCTTTAGATAATAGGCTAGGAGATTTGCCACAACACCCAACTTTTACCATTTCGAGGATGACTTTAGATTGCTCTCGTTCTACCGTTGTCGCGTTTATGCTTCACAACCATTGATGAACCCAATCAGTAATTTGTGTTTTTAAGTATTGATTTGGTGACATACACGTGTTGGAAAACTAAGATGAGAAGAGTTTAGATCTCAGTGCAGTTTCACAGTTGCGTGGTTTATCATATGTAGAACCCTGTGATGTCCAAACCTTAATTATTTCTGCATTTTTATGTGGGTGTCGCAGGTTTACATTTTTGTAGAAGATGATAATTTTAAGAAATTACTAGAGCCGTTTGAAGACGAATTGGTTTACGCTATACAAGTTATTCTTCAAGTAAACTAATGATATCACAAATCAAGTATCTAAATGAGAAACTAAGAAAAAACTAGAGAGAGAAAAAGAGTTGGATGATCACTTATAGAGAGAGAAAGTAAAAGGATAAACTAGAGTAGTAACAAAAATACAAACAACCCACATGAAATGGGCTGGCGCATGCAGTAAATACTCCATACATTAGCGGCCGGCCAAGCCTAGGTTATCCCAAGCCTTGGTTATCCATGGGCTTGGTCTGGTTAGCTTAACTTTTAACCAAACGATTAACTACGAGCTACGAGATACTATATTGGAAGTGACCGAGCCTTTTATCGATTCCTAACAATCTCCCCCTAAGGGAGGTCACTCTAAATTACAAAAACTTAAGCCTAGCATTCTATGAATGTCTTCGGTCTTGCTCGTAGTCTTGATTCTTTTATCTTTATCTTGCACAAATATGTAGTGAGCTTGATCTTGAGCTTGCTCCAACTTGCATGATATATTGTGATCTTGAAATTTTTGAAATCATCACATTTGCATCATCACTTCAAAATCATCATGAATCTTGTTATCTTGTGAACTTGGTGAATTCTGGACCGACATGCTCATACTTTTCTTTTGAATTGAAAGCTATTTATTAATCTCCCTTGGAATGCTTCATCTTGAACACTTAATGACTTCAAGGGAGATCTTTTGAGTATCAGAGTAGCGGAAGACTTGAGTAACATGTATTTGAGCTTTCATTATGTCTTTATATTTGATGACCGAGTATGAGCATGCGGTTTATTAACTTGACTCTGCTGGAACAAGGTGTCTCCATTTTTATCTTTACATGATTCTGTAATAAAATAGTTAACAATAAAGCTTGTGACGAATATGGCTTTGTCATTCGCCCGGGTTTGGTTGGATTAACCTCCGGTTCCGTGAGGACCGACCTGTGATCAGGTAGATTCAAATTAAGAAGAATATCCTTGACAGGATTTCCAGCTTATGCATCAGATCTTCTAATGTGTGAACATCATAATCACCTTACTTGCTTGTTTTATTTACCGGAATGTTTCAAAGCAGACAACACGATAAGAGTAAATCGGTTAGTTACTATCTTACCGATTGAATCGTCAATTCATAATCCTGGACCGAATCGATATCCAGTTCTCATAAAACATGTTCCGCAGAATTCAAGATTTACACATTCCGCAACATTCATACACAACATATTCCGCAACATTCATAATCTTGACATATTCCACAACGTTCAAAATATTCTATCTCAGATTTTTAACCCTTTTTAGTACTCAAACATGTATTATAAACAACATTCATCACTTAAGTATTATATTCCAATCATTTATAGCAACAAACAACAACTTTTGAATCAATACTGAGGCATTTCGAGCCCTTTTCAAGAAAAATTTCCGCAATGTTTAGGCCATAAAGAAACATGGAACTTTTACAAGCAATATTAGGAGACAAATAACCACATAAACGCCATTTCTACCACAGAAAAAACATTCAACCACCTTTTAGAACATTATTCGCAACCAAGAACATACAATAACACAAAGATTATTCCTATGATTTCCTTGCTACAAAAATAATGTTCTAACACATTCACAATACTCAACTCTAACTTATAAACACAAACCCATAATCATTTAAGCCCTAACATAGATTTTGCACAAAATTCGTCTTAAAGAATCAACATAACTCACAAACGAGTTTGAGTTACATGAAACTGTTTCAAGCGCATGTTAATCAAACCTAGACGAACAAAGCTCCCCACTTTAATTAGACTAAATCCCACATTTTTTCTTATGAACCCTAATTTGAAAATTAGGGTTTTTGCTAAATGATGATGATATAACCTAATTCCTTGTAAGAGATTGTTGTTTAGATGATTATAAACAAATTTCTAGTTTACCTTGTGGCTTAAAAACACGTTTTGATTCTTGTTTGAGGTTGGTGCGAAATGTGTCGAGTGATAGAGATAGAGTGAATAGTTTTGTAAGTTTTGAATTTTGTGAGAAATAAAACAATTTTGTTTTTGTTTTATCAGATTTTAAGTTTGAGATTTGGCAATTTTAGTCCTTCTGGTTTGCTAAGTTAAACATTTCCCTTTTAATACTTTTCTTAAGTGTAACCAACTTTGGAAAATCACAACTTTAGTCCCTCTTGATGCTAGCTTAGATTCTAAGTCCCACATTTTGCATTCTAAACCTTAAAGGTTGAACCAAATAACAACTTAAGCCCAAAATGAGTTAAATTAAATTAACTTCCCTTTAAGAATTGATCCGTTATAGTCCAAATCCTTTTTTGTTTATTCCATGATTTATTATGAAGCACTATTTTAAAAGAACTATTAGCACATTTCTCCCCCTCAAATAATAACCCGTTTTCTATTGAAAGAGTTGTAGCCATTGTTTGAGTGATAGAATTTTCTTTTAAAATACTTTTCGGATGAGAAATTGATATGATTGATATGTTTGATAAATCAACACTTTTATACCACCAAAAATAATATTTCTCTTATTTTGATAAATAAATGCACTGACACGTACACTTATTTTCAAAAAGCCCGGGTTGTGTAGCAAAGTATACACAAGCCTTTGTATGAATATGAAGTAATTAATACCCGAGAAAAATAAATTTTCCGTTGAGAGGTCAAGTTATCTTTTTGACGATATACTTGCCTTTAAGATGAGGACCGGGTTGCAGTCTGAAATAACTGCAAACCATTTGACATGTTTTGAAAACATTAGAAAATTATGTTCTAACTTTATTTACAACCACGTGTCATTGTTGAATGACATTTCTAAGGTCGTAAATATTATCGATTCCAGAAGACATGTCATTATTGTATTTTGGTTTTTTGGTTTTATATTTTTGTATTTTCTTTTTTGTAAAAATTTATATAAAAGAGAAAAAGCTTTTTGAGTTTTTATGTTTTCTTATTTACATATAGTACATAGGATATGTGAAGAGTTACCACCATTACTCTTCCTCTTCTTCTGCCAGACTTTTTAGAGTTTCAGGAGACATGCTCTTCATTCCACCCTTGTTGATTAAGAAGTTAATCTTTCTCGAGGCAAAGCTTTGGTGATGATGTCTGCTAGCTGATATTCTGTTCTGACAAAGTAGAGTTCCACCACTCCATTTTCCACTTGCTCCTTAATAAAGTGATATCTTACATCTATATGCTTGGATCTCGAGTGTTAAACATTGTTGTAGCATAAAGCAATTGCACTCTTGTTATCACAGTACAGAGGAATCTTATTGAAGTTAAGCCCATAGTCTGTTATTTGTGATCTCATCCATAAGATTTGAGCACAACACCCAGATAAAGCAATATATTCAGCCTCTGTACTAGAGATAGCAGTGCTCTTTTACTTCTTGGATGACCAGCTGATAAGTTTATCCTTCAAGAATTGTGCACTTCCAGATGTGCTTCGTCTAGTATCTTGACACCCAATGTGATCTTCATTTGCATATGCGGTTAGAGCAATGTCGGTATCTTTCGAATACCAAAGACCCATATTACTTGTTTCATTCAGGTTTCGAAAGATCCGTTTAACTGCATGTAAGTGCTTTTTTGTAGGCTTTGCCTGATATTGGGCACACATGCATACTGCAAATACAAGGTCTGGTCTACTGGATGTAAGATACATAAGGGATCCAATCATACCGCGTTAATGTGTAAGATCGACTGGTTTTCCCTGTAGATCTCCATCCATCTTACTTTTATCCACCATAGGGGTGTCAACGGGATCACTAGATTGCATACCATATTTCTTTATTATTTCAAGAGCGTATTTTATAAAGATGCCTCTAGGACTTTGGGAAATTCGAAGTCTAAGAAAGAAAGACATTTTGCCCATAATCGACATCTTAAATTTAGAAGTCATTATGTTAGCAAATTCATCACACATAACAGGATCAATAGAGGAAAATATTATATCATCGACATAAATTTTTACGAATAATATGTCATGGCCTGATTTCCTTGTGAATAGTGTTGGATCGACTGCACCTTTGGAGAATTCTTAAGATAATAGAAAACTGGACAACATGCCATACCACGCGCGTGGAGCCTGCTTAAGACCATAGAGTGCCTTTTTGAGCCTGTACACGTGATTTAGGTTGTCTTGATCTATGAATCCTTCCAGTTGGCTAACATAGACCACTTCGTGAAGCTCGACATTCAAGAAAGAAGTTTTGACATCCATCTGGTAGATTATCATGTTCTTGTTGGCAGCATTTGCAATGAAGATACGAATGGCTTATATTCTAGCAACAGGTGCAAATGATTCATCGAAATCAATCCCTTCCTCTTGACGGTATCCTTTAGCAACCAATCGAGCCTTGTCTTTTAGTACACCCCCATGTTCGTCTTTCTTGACTTTGAAGATCCGCTTTAGTTTGATCAATATTACGAAATTTAGACAAGGTACTAACTACCAAACTTGCAGTCGTTCGAATTGGTGAATTTCTTCTTGCATAGCTTCAATCCAGGATGATTCAAGCATTGCTTCTTTAAAAAATTTCGGTTCAACTGAAGTGAGAAACGCATCGAAATAACACCACATAGTGTCGGTCTGAAGTTGCTTTCTTGTGGAGACTGGTGGAGAGAGATTGCCTATCATATTTTCTAACGAATGATTCTTTGTCCATTTACCAATAAGTTCAAATGGAGTGAGGGACGACTTCACGTTTGAAGACGATTCTTGAGAAGTTGAGTCTTCATGGAGAATTTCATGAAATGGATCATTATTAAACTATGCAGTTGGTAGCTATTCTGCAACACCTTTAGAGATAACTAGGGATTGTTCTTGTTCTTGATTTGATGAAGTAATTGCAGATGGTGCATCTTGTTCAATAGAAGTTGACACAGGTGAACTAGTTAGATCAGCAGGTCTTCGAGCAACAGCTGCAGGAACTGAAGAACTACACCTTGTGGAGGATAAAAAACTCATCAAACAATGGTTGGAACAAGAATATCCCAATCATTCTTTGTCTGTGGACATAAGGTTCTGGAAAAGATGATTTGGCACGAGTCCTAAAACTGAGTGTTTACAGAGTAAAAAGATTGAGCGCGGACCAAACTGAACTGTTCAGAAGCCATTGTCGTCAGCTCATCAAACATAACATAAATTGTTTCCATAATAATTTGGGTTCTTTTATTGTAGATTCGGTAGGCCTTCTTTGCAGGAGCATAGCCAACAAAAATACCAACATCAGCCTTCGGTTTCAATTTACCCAAATCCTCACTGTCATTGGTCGGACAACATAATGAACCAAAGACATGAAGAAAAGATAAATCATGTTTCTTATCATGCATAAGCTCATAAGGTGTTTTGTTGTAGCGAAGACGTATTAGGGAACGGTTTTATGTATAACATGTTGTTAAGACTGCTTCTACCCACAGACATAATGGAGCTTTAGAAAATATCAACATGGTACGGGTAGCTTCCACTAAAGTTTGGTTCCATCTTTTGACAACGCCGTTCTATTTTAGAGTGCATGCAACAGATGTTTGATGTGTGATTCTGACATTTTCATAATAGACTTTAAGAGTCTGATTCACAAACTTGGTTCCATTATCTATTCGAACATTTTTGACATTAGCATTTAAACGAACTTGTATTTTCTTCAAGCATTTGATGATGACCTCAGGAGTTTCATCCTTTAATCTTAAAAACTTAACCCACGTAAATTTTGAGTAATCATCGATGATAACCAAGATATATTTCTTCTTATTTATACTCTCCACACGCATTGGCCCGCAAAGATCCGTATGCAAAAGATTAAGTTTTTCTTGAATAGTGTCTTCAGCTTTGGGTTTATGGGAGTGCTTCTTGCTTTTTCCTAGGGAACATGTCGAACATAAGTGATCTTTTTCAAATTTCATCTTTGGTAGACCTCGAACTAGACCTTATTTAGCTAACTGGTTTAGACTACCAAAGTTTAAATGCGACAACCATCGGTGCCATAACCAGCTTTTAGTCTTAGAGGCTTTAGATAGCAAACAAATTGGAGAAGACTTCAACATATCATCCGCTAAAATGGTGTACAAGTTTGTGTCTCTTGATCCGGAAAGTAAATCAGCACCGTTTAAATTCCGAACGTAGCAAGTGTGCTTCCAAAAAGCTACTTCAAGATCTGAGTCACAAAATTGACCTACAGAGAACAAATTGTGCCTGAGACCCTCAACATAGTAAACCCATGAGATTGTAAAATTCCCTAGCTGATAGTCACCATAACCCATTATCTTTGCAATCTGATCATTACCAAATCTGACTGTACTAAAAATTTTGCTAACAAAGTTGATGAGCTGAGAGCGTTGCCCGGTCCTATGCTTGGAGTAGCCCGAGTCCAGGTACCAGAGTACGATTTGTACGACCTGAAATTGACACGGGAAGAAGATGGAGCAGTAAAAACATTGGATCCCCAGTTTTGCATGGGTTTCGAGTGGTTATAAATCTTAAGACCTACGGTCTTAGATTTACTACTCGACCCTACATTTGTTATGTCTTTGAGTTTCCCAGATTTGTTTCTACTTGGTTGTGTTTGCTTAACTACTATTGTTGACATGGATTTCCTAGGAGGCACTACTTTAGTGGAGATGATCCTAGTTAAAGGACATGTGTTTCCAACTATAGTGAAGATCCGTTATGTAGGTTTCCAGCTATATCCTACATCAGTGTAAACTTTACCAATAGGTTTTTACATTTTCTTCTTTTTGCTCTTAGCTGATCTAGATTTCACAGATTTAGATTTAACATGAGCATTCACATCATTAAGATAATCACAAACACACAGATCATGAATATCATCAAACATACATTCATGGCAGGTAGCACAAATAAGTTCAAAATTTATAGTCAACACATAATGCTTAACATTTGCATTATAGACTGGTTTAGAAACACGATTCATATTATTTAAACTAGACTTAGCAATCCTAGGATGGTATTCTATTTTATTTTCCTTCTTGTTACTACTTGAAGTTTGCGTGATCCTATATTTCTTTGTGTTGCTCCTAGGCTTTGATCCGCTAGCTTTAGTAGAATTGCTTACTCCTATAGAAGGTGACACAGAATTGTTAGTGGTCTGTTTTGCCTGTGGTTTTGCCTGTTTTCGTGTTTTATCTTTTGATGTGTCACTGGATTTTGCAAACTTAACTTTCCTAGTTTTGTTCATTGGTGCAACAGCAACTAATTTCTCACATGTATATTTTGAACTAGGACATGAGGCACACACGTATACTAGCAATTCCTGTATTCTTTGAGTATACTTACAGGCATAATCTAGTGCATTATCGAGAGGTTTTAAGGCTCTAGCTTGTTCAACTATGTCCTAAAGTGTATCAATGTGTTCCTGAGTTACCTTAAGGTAATCTACATGCGCATCCCTATTATTTTTTATGCGAGGGGAAAGAGGTTACAAATCTAATTTATACACTTTTGAAGTTACTACATTCGAATTACGCATAGTTTGGACACTATCAATAACATTCCTTCCTTTTAAATTCGCAATGTGTTCCTACAGTTTCTCAATCGAGACATTTTTTGCTTTCAACTGAGCTTGCAAATCATTTATTATGAAAAATTCCTTAAATTCAGGCGCATCTTGATTAAGAGATGGTTTGTTAGTTAAAAAACTTTCTTTGCTTTATTGCAATTTAATTCATGAAAAATGCATCGATTTTCAAGTCTTGATCATCGTTTCGAAAGTTCATTGTAAACATCCTTTCAATCATATCATTCTTTTTGGAAAGCTCAGCCTTAAGCTCGAGAGTCTCATTGTATTCATCCACGAAACTCTTTTCCATGTTCTTATAATCATTAATGGCAACTAAAGAATTAACAGCAGTATGCACAAGATCTTGAGATATAAGCAGCTCCATTAAACGATCATTTTCATGTTTCAACAGCTCAGATGCAAGATTATCATGTTCAAGAGAATTATAATTAGCAGGTACCACATTGTGAGAATGAACATCAGCATGCATTACAACATTCATAACATCTTGACAGATAATATGCTTTAAAAGACGATCATTATCAAGGATTAATTCCTTTTTCTCAATCTCAAAATACTTCTTGTCTACAGAACAGTTGGCAACCTCGGTTTCCATTTGATTAAAAACTTCTCTCATGTCTCTAATTTCTTTGTTAAGACCGTGATTGATAACGCTCAAATTATACATATTTATATATGCCTTATCTATGCTTTTATATATATTTATTGGTTAATTATAAGAACTTTTGATACTTAATCGATTATATTTGCTATTATAGGTTCATGAGACGTGTCGTGGAAGAAAACAGAAGAATACACAAAGATATGAAGCTTAAACGAAGAAATAACTCAAGATAGAGATCTCCCGACACCTGTTCACTATTTTAGCCATAACTTGAGCATACGAACTCGGATTGACGCGATCTAGCGGCCACGCGACCGGGAAGGAATTCTTTACAACTTTGATTTTTGGTCCAAAAGCGGAAATTGCACCAAAACCGTCGCACTTTTAAATAAGTGCGGTGCACTTTTCATAAATCCCAAAAGTACGCCGCACAAAATAAAATGTGCGCCGTACTTTCAATCTGATGCATTAAATACGTGAATTTAGCCTCAAGAACGACCACATACACCCCAACTTGGCCCCCAAGTATTTTTTTTAGCCTATAAATACCCTCATTTGTGCCAGGGAACTTCATATCTCACACATACAATCTCTAAAATCAAAGTGGAGAGGAGGAAAGAGTGGTGAGGATCTTTGGATCTTATAATCCAAACACCCCTTTATCTCGTTATGCTACCACCATTCTCCACCAAGAATCACCACTGATCTACCACCATTTCCAGACACCAAACACCATTTTTCTAGAATCTAAACACATCATACCAGGAGGATTAGACGATTCACACCAAATCTCTAATACCTTCACTATATTAAACCCGTTACCAAACACACCATTTGGCGACGTGTTCTTGATTTCCAGCGAGGTCGTGACATCCCTTAGGGTTATTTTAGGAGGTTTGGGTATTGGTTGTTTGTGGGAGAAATTGGTTATTGGTTTGGTGCTTGTTACTAGTTGGAGTATCGGTTTTGATACTTTGTTCTCGTACGTTAAATATGTGAAACATGAATAATATTTGGATGATTTTGCTATGACTTGTGAATATATATAATTATGAATTCGATGTTATCTTTACTTGGGTCACTGTTTATCTTTTGGTATATCATTGAAATTTAAATAGGCCGAAAGGGTTAATTGTTGATGTATTTTGAATCGTTTGTCTATGGCATGTCAATATCATACTTGTAAGAATTGTGTGGTAAATTGATAAACAACCCAAGTAGAATTATGTTTAAGACCTTTCCTTATGTTGACCGAACAGGTTGAGAGGAATTCATATGTATGCATATTTGATATAAACCATTCCTAATGCACTCGTGATGATGTAGTATATAGGCCAAAAGGATTCTATGTTATCATTGGTAGATATGCTTGTTATTATGATTACCCGTCATATATGACTTGTATGATTTTGTTTATATAAAGTCTTGCTCTATCTATACCTATCATGTTATGTGGATCATGCCTTGTTTCTTGCTTTTCTTACACACGTTTTGGCTATTTTATCCGTGACAATCATTTAGTTTTGTTACTTGATAAACAATCTGTTAATTGATACAAATCCCATGGAACGACCTGGACTTACCTAATACTATATTACACTCGATAAGGTATACTTGCCCGAATGTTTTGTTTTTAGTCAAAATCGGTATCTCTAGTTATTATAAATTTAAAGCGTGTAAAAACACACATCAAGTTTTTGGTGCCGTTGCTGAGGATTTGTTTTAGTTATTCTCAGATTGTTTGCTAGTCTTGTGCATGTTTCGTGTGTTCGTAATTCTCTAAATGTATTAAAAATCATCTTCTATTTTTGCAAGTGCGCCGCACTTCTAATGAAGTGTGTCGTACTTCCCCTGTTTTCTCTTGTTACTTTGCAGATAAAACCTGCAAGAACGCCGGTTTCACACCAAAACCGTCGTACTTGTCCGGACCTTGTTCGTCTCATGACTGATTAATTTCAGTGGTAACACAAAACCCTCTAAATTTCTAGTCTCAGATTTAATAAAACAGGTGGAGCTTGGATTGGTGGTGATAACTTATCACTTGGTGTCACAGCCCGACTACGGCAAAAACACGAGGTGTGACAGAGGATTGATCATCATAACACAAAGCGTCAATATAGAGAAAACTAATATGCATTAAAATAAGTGTTACAACATCCTCCGACAATAAGTATGGGACTTGTGTCAAAACAGGTTGAACCACATCACATAGTCTGAAATTTATTACATTCAACACCTCACATCCGGAGGGATACAAGTCTAACGGAAATCAACTAGACAAACTGAAACATAGTCTCAATGCAACTCTCAATGATAAGATCCAAAATGGATGCCCTTATGTCTGCTAAAGTCTCTAATCCTGGCTTCATGGATCATTCACATTACCTGAAAATGATACTTGAAAGGGTCAACATTACGTTGGTGAGCTCGTAGGTTTAGGAGTAAACCCAGTTGCTGTGCTAGAAAGTAAGAGTGGACAGTTGTGCAATATGAATGCAGAATGCATATAATAGTATTTAAATCATCAACACATCCACACATCATACCAGGGTATCCCAACCCAAATCAACAAAAATAATAGAATCCCCCTGCGCTAATAGTCCTCAGGACCTATCGCCTACCAGCTGAAGCTACACAGTCGGCTAAATAGTATGGTGCAGAAATTCACATTGGAACCTCGTATAAATAGATTTCATAACATTCACATAGTGTTTGGATAGCATTCGTATAGTGTTCGCATAACATTCATATAGTGTTCACATAGCATTCATACATACAATCATAGGCACATAGCATTGTCCAAAAGAAATAAAAGGTTTTTGCACAGTATTAAAAGTAGTTGAAATAGGTTTTGAGTATCATTTTCCCCCAACGGAAAAGAGTTTAAAAATAGGGCTACGAGAACTCACCTTTAAACACAATGATAAGTAGTTGATTGTATGCAACGGCTTCCAGACACGACCTAATCCAGTTAATGTCCGATTTTAGATTTATATTTCTTAAATGTATGATTAAGGTTGATGCATAGGAGTCGAAATGTGCGTTGTACGGTCACGTTTAATGTTATTAGTTGCGTGATGGTTGGTGATTAAGACTCGAAGAAGATATATCAAAGTATGTGTGTTAGATAGTATACACTCATAGTATTTAAGAAATTAGACAAGAAAAATATCTAGACTTAGATAATAATTGTTAATAAATATGTTCCGGTAATCTATCTGGTGGTCTTTAGTTACTTAGTTTAATTGTATAATTTGTGAAAATGACACGTTTTTGTTATGTTAAATCATTAATAGAAGTTTTATAATTTACAAAATTATAAATATATTTTGGTCTTTTAGTCGGTTTATTAAAATAATAATATTTTACTTATTTTGTCCTTTTGTCGGGTTTTTAAGAAATCATGTTTTTAGTAAAATATTCTAAGTATAATATTTTTATGAAATTTCGGCATGACCCGTTCGTTTATAAGACGTTTCCAAGGTTTTTAAACCTCATTTTTCAAGCACTTTCTCTTAAATAAATCAATTCCGGCAAAACGACCAAAATCCACATTTCGCTTTATTTATCAAGACGTATTCCCTTCAAATGACTATTTGACTATCCAAATATATATATAAGTATGAATTGTTACCAAAAGTCCGCTTTTAGCCTTCAAAATAACTAGTTTTAGCTTATTGGTCCTTGAGGCCCATTAGTAGTCCAAAATATTATTTATTAGTTTTAAAACCCATTTTAGGCTCATTATCAAGCCCGTTAAGAAAATAAGTCCAACGACTAATCCACAAAAGAAGCCAAGGCTTCACGGACCAAGACTAAGCCATGGTTTGGGTTAGCTTATTGGGTCGTGGCCTTTTAAGCCCATAATAAGCTATCCGTAGCTTATTATTAAGCCGTTAAGCTACGCAAGTTCTTAAATCTCAAAATAATCTATAACCAATAGCCATGAAAATAAGTCGGACCACAATAAGCCGCGGCTTATTAGGCCTTATTGGGTCGTGGGTTTTATAAGCCCAAAACAAGTTATGCTAGTTTCGAAAATACGCAAATAAGCTATAGGTACTTCTAGTTACCAAAATAAGTTACAACAATAAACTACAAAAATATGGCGAAAGAGGTAAATGACCAAAAGTACTCCCTTGGTCTTTCCTTTTCACGTCGTGAGCTTTTAAGCTCCAAAACCAAACATAGAGCTTATTTTATAAGCAAATAAGCTATTCGTTATTCTAGTTTGCGAAATAAGCTATCATAACAAGCTATAAAAATATGACAAGGTCGGGTCAACGCCGGGTCAGGCTCGGGTCGGGTTGCCACGTGGCACCACCTGAGTGGGCCACATGGCAGCTGTGTTAATAACCCAGCCATGGCCAAGCTGGGAATCGAACCCGAGACCTCTCGGTCCAAGGCTCAACTCAACCAACTTAACCAACTGAGCTATACCCAAGCATCATATATATAGCAAAAGAAATTGTATTTATGGGTTAATAAAGATGGGTTGGGTTCAATTTATAATAAAAAGTCCAAATGGCTTGGTCCGGTCCAAATAAAGAGGTTCAAATATAAAAGGTCGGTACCGTTGAACTCGTAATTTCGTGCTCTTTCCAACGGAGTGCTCGGGAAATTTTTACGGGTTCGTTTGAATCTCAAAAAACATGCAAACGTTGTCGAAAGTCACCCGAAAATTACCGTTTTTGCTTCGTTTTCAATCCTTTGTACTTGTAAGACATAATAACACATACCAAGCTTATTTGCAATATAATTTGACATATTTATGGTTATTAGTCTATTTTAGAGCGTTTTCTGGGGTATAAATGATGTGTGTTTAAGCACACATCAAATTCCCCCACACTAAGTCATTGCTGGTCCCACACGCAATGTTTATAAGAAATAATTTTAACCCCCCTTAACTTATAACCCCTCGCATCAAACAAGAACAGAAAAGGTCCATCAAGATAGTATAAAATCATTTGTTTCGAAAGCTCCCCGTTTTAACCATTTATAAAAAACTAAGATAAAATTTTATTAAAATTATTTAAAAGGCTTAAAGAACGAGAGTTCGTCATCCTTGAATTTCACAATCCCCAAACCAAGCTTAAAACGAAATCACAGCTAAATATAAGATTAGATGCTAACACTACTCATAAACGCTAATTGTGTAAACGCAGCTACTTTTCGCTCCCTTAATCCTAATTCCTATAAGGATTTTATTCGGAAAATATAATGTGAAACAAGATCACTTAGTTTAATAAATCATGGTCTTATTTTTATAAAGGAGACCAGTTTAAACCATAATTAGTTTGAAATCCTTTCCTAAATAGATGATATGCTGAGAATAAGGTCCACATTAAGGTTCTAATTTCGCATGATTTAGGGGTTATCCTTTTTATTTCATCTGAAACAACTCAACTACAAGTCCAGAGACGGAGGCTTTATTTAGATAACCCCGGAGTCAAAATTTGGCTTTATTATCATTATTAGCAAAGCAATATTAGTCCTCGGTCCTTTAAACAACTGCAGCATTAGGAGCGAACCGACAGGAAACAGTAGTCTTATTTCGACCTCGGGAAATTTCCTCGACCTTTTTGAAGGCTGAGTCAATGGGAGCGAACCGTCAGGAAACAACAAACTTTTATCAGTCTCAGATTATTAATATTATTACCTCCACCCTTTAAACGACTGCAACATCGGAAGCGAACCGACATGAAAGAGTAGTCTTATTCCGGCTTTAGTTTATTACATCTTATTATTATAGCCGAATTTCAAGTCCTGTGGTCTTTTAACTTCCTAGACAACGGGGGCCTATTTCCCTACAACACTGACAAAACATCGATGTGTACCTTACTTTCATCAGAATGAATCTCTAAGAAGGGATCAAAACTAAGAATCGCAAAAACTAAATCAACTTTATTTATTGAAAATTATTATTTTTATATTTTTTAAGCTGATAGGAGCAAAAAGCCACAATTAACCTCTATGAGCTCTAAAGAGATCCAACTACTCCACGCTTAGCATCTAACTTATATTCAACTCTATCATTTTTTATTCTTTGTAAAAATTTTAAGTCTTACAAACGCTTAGTCTCGAAAGCTAAGGGAAAAGCTAGAGTGTAATACTCGGTCAAGTCAAAATCTTCCTAGTTCTAGCCAGCGTTGCAAAAATCAGTCTAGGCGGCCGATTAATCGGCGCCTAGGTGCTAGGCGAGGATTAACCGCCTTGATTTTCACTAATCGGTCTTATTAATCATTTTGGTCAAAAATCGGTCAACATACCGATTAATCGGATAAAAATGGCCAAATCGGACATAAATCGAGCAAATCGAACAAAAATCGGCAAAATCGGCCAACTCGGTTACGGATAGAAATCAGGCAAAATTGGGGATAAATCTGCTAAATCGGACAAAAATCGGCTAAATCAAGCAAACGGGCATATATTTTCAAAATTTTATACTTTTATATATAAAAAGTCCAATTTGATTAATCCTCGATTAATCTCCACCTAACCGATTAATCGCTAGGAAGTACCTTCGCCTAGCTAGCGCCTAGTAATTTTTGTAACCTTGGTTCTAGCCTACGTCCCTTATTATTTCTAACATTTTTATGTCATTTTTTATTTCTTCTATTGGGTGCATCTATAAACCCTCATGATGTATTATACGTTTAACAATGGTAAGGCAAAAGTGTACGAAAAAAAATATATAAAAAAAGTGAAAAAATTGTACGGGCAGCCATTTGCTTATGTTTATGTTTATCATAGAGTCAATAAAAGAAAAATAAAGAGATGGATGTAGAGTTTGTATATCTTGTCCGAGTCATTGGCTTAGCAACCCAACCCATGTGTATTCTTATAAATAATTAGCTAACTTTTCCACTTCAAATTCACCCAAAAGTCACTCCCAAATGTATCGCATCCATTTCCGTTTCCGTTAATGTTATCTTACACCTACACCCCACAACCCTGTAAAAGACCTCTTTGAGAGTAATGATTAATACTTGCACCTAGCGGTGAAGGTTTGATCCTTTACCAAGCCTATGATAATTTGTATGCTATGACAGGTAATAAGTGTTTAGTTTTCCATTTCCCACAGTTGTTATAATTTATTATACGCCTGAGTGAAAGAGAGAATCCTAAATACTTATGTGAGTGATGAACAATCAAATAACATACATGAAGAGAGAAAGAGAGGTGGTTTTAGAGAAAGAGTGGTTAGATGAACATTTTAGAGAGAGAAAGAAACGTGAAAGGAAACTTGTATTATGTGTGTGAAATAATGAACAACCAACACCCTTTACATGGCATGAAAAGGGTTTATATACCACCTATGGTGGCCGGCTAAAGGCTTAGGCCCATGGGCTTTCCATGGGCTTTTGCTTATCTTTGGCCCGGTTAGCTTACTAAATAATACTTTGTGGACTACGAGCTAGAAACGTAAAATACGTGGAGTGGCCGATCCTTTTTTGGATTCCTAACAATCTCCCCCTAAGGGAGGTCACTCCAATTTACAAAAACTTAAGCTCTACATTTTATGAATGTCTTCAATCTTTAGCTTATAGTCTTGTTATCATGTTCTTTATCTTGTAAATCTTGATGTAGCAATCTTTAGACTTTTAGGCTTTAGCTTGTATCTTGTTCTTGACTTGTATGTGATCTTTTGAGCTTCTTAAGATCATCAACCAAGCATAATCTCTATTCGCCATCTTGTAATCTTTGCCTTCTTGTGATCTTGTGACTTCTGGACCGACATGCTCATACTGTTCTTGATGTTTGAAAGCGAGTGTAACCATCTTTCTTGATATTCTTTAACTTTAACACTTTGTCACTTTATGGAGGACGTACGGTATCAACTTAATACTTCGTCACTTCAAGAAAGACGTACGGTATCAGAGTAGCAGAAGTCTTGAAACATGTACTTGAGCTTTCATGATGTCTTTATATTTGTCGGTCGGGTATGAGCATGTGGTTATGAATCTTTGAGACAGCTGGAATCAGGTACCTTCACCTCCATCTTTAAGTATCCTGCATTAAAACAGTTAGCAATAAAGCGGGGGGACGAATATGGCTTTGTCATTCGCCCGTGTTTGGTTGGAGTAACCTTCGAATCCGTAAGGATCGACCTGTGATCAGGTAGATTCAATTTAAGAAGAATCTCCTTGACATGATTTCCAGCTTGCAGTATTGAATCTTTCTAACACAAACGAAAGCAATTTCCAAAGTAATTGACAGAAATTCACTACTCAATAAAATGAGCTTATTCAACTATTTACCAAAACCAACAGCTTATTTAACTCTTAATCAGCTTATTAGGAGAAAAAGAAAAACAGAACAAATGTAAAACTAAAATAAGGGTACCTTGTCTTTCCAGCTTAGAACAGGACAGAATAATAAGCTAAATGAGCTTATGGCTTAATTCACATAAGCTCAATTCGAACCAACAACAACCTAAACTAGTCCTAATGCTATCCAATAGCTCTAATACCCATGTTACCATTAGGCACCAACCAATTCCATGTTGATAACAAGCCTCGATCAAACAACAATAACACAGAAATTTTTAGACAGAATTTAAATTGAACACAAATAATATGAATGATTTTTTTATTAAAATCTGAAATAGAGGTTCATTACAATTCGAAATAACATAAAATTGAAATTACAATTATAGAGAACTACTACAACTGAATCAACAAAAATAAACTGAAAAATTAACACTAAAAATTAACTACTCCCTAGGTGCTGGAATGAGGGGGTTTTTATACCCCTAGCTCGAGCTAACCTCCTAACTTTCTCGATTCTTCTCGGTCGCCTCATCACAGCCTTCATCTCTTCTCTCTCCTGTATGTGACATCTATCAATCGTTAGAACGAGGCATGTTATAAACCCGGATCAATTACGTGGCTTGAGTGTGTTAGTAGTGTGAGTGTAAACTCACTCGCACGACACATCAACCAATGATTGATCTTCATATTCGCCAGTTGAATGTTAGGAATGATTGATTCAGTGATGGTTGGTTTACAGGTGTTAGAGAGGGTTGTTAACCTAAGGTAATTATCGGGGGGTGAATGGTTTAGAAACTAGGTTTAGGGTGTTCTTGGTGGATTCGATTGTCTGTGTGTTGATGGCGTTTTAATCGAAATTGGGGTAAAAGAGTGTACAGTAAATTATAAGGGGTTATAAGTAAGCCGGGTTGAGGTTGGTTAGGTATGGGTTTGTGTGTGGTAACCGGGTTGGGGCTTAGGCTGTGATTTGTTTGATAGGGTGGACTCATGGGTAGATTTGGACCCGTCTATTTACCGCGCCTTTTGATATCTTTGGGGTATTATACAATTCCGCCTTGTGTTTTTGCTTAGCATATCTAAGATATAAGCAACTTCAATAAATTGCAAAGTTAGCCCTCGGAGTTAATAAGACAATGGAGTGGGGTTAGTAGAACCGTAGGTTTCTTAGCAATTACTGTAAAAGCGAGGCAATGATTTCTCTGGCTCGGCACTGAGATCTTACTTCTTGATCACTCATCCGTTCTCGTGTTCGTTTTTGACTGATTTCCTGCTGATATTTGACATATCCATACTGCACACATAAAACTTCAGATACAAAGCAACATGTTTTGCCACTTTTGTCCGTTTTGGGTTTATTTGGGTCTTTTTAAGCATAAATAGATATGTGTATTCTACACTTATCAAAATTCCCCAAACTAAACGATTGTGTGTCCTCACGCAATATCACATGCCTTATAACCAAATACCTCGAAAATTCCCCAAACTAAACCTTTGAAAAGTAGCAAAGAGTTTTGCTTAAGAGGTCACAAGTTATAAAACACCCGACTTCCCATTTTCTAAGATTTTTCTCTTTTTATGATTTTTCTTGATTATTAACTACCTAACTACAATTTATTTGTGTTGACATAATGCAATGTTTTCATTACCACATTGGTAACTTTTAGGATCATAGAACAAAAAGCACAATTAAGCGTCTAAAAGATAACTTCATCATCCCCGATTTTTCACTTTTCCCATGCTAAGCTTAAAAACAAGATCATCGCTAATTACAAGTCATGACACTAACACTACTCATAATCCTAATTGTGGTACTTGACTTTCCTCGCCGCAAATCCTACTTGTGTACTCAGGATTTTACTTAAGTCATATACCCGAAGGCTCTTTAAGACTTTGTTTTTGAGATATCTTAGAAATTCCAAAAATAAAGCTGATGATAAAGAACGCAATAATTAGCTCTTAGCCCTTTTCAAAAGATCAAATGCAATCAAGAATAAAGTCCACATCGAGGCAACCAAAATTTGGCTTTTATTAGGCTACTTAAGCAAGGCACCATTCATGTCATATACCCTAAGGCTCTTTAAGACAAGAATGAACCAATCTTATTTGCACCATATACCCTTAGGCTCTTTAAGGCACAAAATAAGACAAAAATTAAGCAACATTATTATTCCTCAGTCCTTTAGTAGGCTACAACATCGGCCACGCCTCCGAACGTTGCAGCAAACATATTTCACTTTGGATTATATAAGTACACCCGTGCCTTTATCATCGAAGCCACATCGATAGCGAGTCGACAAGAGGTTATTCTACTTATTATGACACCGGACTCTACCTTATATGAAAACTCCAACATCGGCCACGCCTCCGACACGATGAAGTAATCTGGCAGAGATACTTATTTATTATATTTTTTGTATTTTTAAGCCAAATTAAGTATTCCTGATGTGTACTCATCCTAATCACAAAGGAACTAAAGAAAACTTCTATTAGCTAATTATTAACCAAAAAACCATACGTCTCATTTATTAAACATTTAATATATAGAGGATAAAAAGAGAAAAAAAAAAAAAAAAAAAAAAAAAGAAAAGAAACATGCTAATGGGAGAAAAAGCCACAAGTAATACATATGTAGCTGAAAGAAATCCAACTATTCTACGTTTAAACACATGACTTATAAATACACGTATCATTTCTCGTTCTTACAAAAGAAATGTTACAACTGCTTGAGCCTTATAATTCCAACTCGGCATATTTAAAATCTACTTGAGATTAGCACAAGTCTTCATTTACTAACGATTCAAGTCTAGCATGTTTAAAGTCTATATGAGACTAGCACAAACTATCATCATTAATTGTTAAGGGAGAAAGCTAGAACTCTACACGTTCAATCGGGTCAAAAATTACTTCTTATTCTTACCAACGGAAAACCTACATTTTTGTCTTAACATTTTTTTTTCATTTTTTCCTACAAATAAGATCTTAAAAATTTAAAATTTTTGCTATTTTTGTGGGAAAACGGGTACGTGAGAACAAAACAATAAGCAGGTAACATCAAATCGATAGATTCCCTCCCCAAACTAAAACGAAACATTGTCCTCAATGTTTAAGGTCGGGTTCTACGAAAATCTAAGCCGTTTATGAATTATGCAAAGATAAACATGAATCGATAAGATGAAAGGATATCGGATTTCCCCAAACTAATTTCAAACAAAGGATAGGAATCTCGAGTGAAACGGGACACAACACCAAACACGAGAGGCTTCAAAAAGTGTTGGTTCAATCCTGCAAAAATCACAAGTACAAACAACAAACACAAAGAACGGAAAAGGCTAGCCTCAACACATCACAACACATTATTATTAGAAAGAAAAAAAGAAAAGGATAAGCATGGGGTGAACTCCCACGAAGCGGCTTGTTTTTGGTCACCGAGTCGCAAGCTCGACTCGATCCCTGAATTTATTTGTCCTTAGGGAGAGCAAAAGTGGAAAACTTTCATTGAAAAGGCCACCGTCTTAAGATAAGAAAAATGAAACGTGATGATACCAGGGTCAAAAACAAAATTCTCACTCCTAAAGGAGAAAATCAAAGGTGAATTCTTGGGGTTGGTGAAATATGGAAGAAAAGTCCATATGATAAATGTGAAGGAATCGACATCTTCAACATTTAAAGATAACACCGTTTTACTTAGGTAAAAATCTTCATTAGGCTTAACAAAATTATCTTTCATAGCCAAAATGGGCTTAAATCTCATGCAAATATCTGGTGGTTCCGGAGGAGGACGAGGAGATAACGGTTCTTTGAGAAATAAGAAAGTCCCGGAGGAAATGTTCTTTCTTAAATTCTTCTCCAATGTTGCAAGATTTTTATCATGAATGGTATGATAAACTAGTATACCTGGTTTGAATACTTTGTCTTTGTTTCTGAGAGAATTCAAGGTAAAACTAGCCGACAACTCCTCAGTGAAAGGCGAGTCGGAATCTAAAGGAGGTGGTAAAATACTTAACTTGGTGGAATTTAGTGCAACGGTTAAGTCCTTCTTTAAATCCTTTGGTTTGGAAAAATGATCATTAAAATCAATTGGATTGTCAAAAGTGATTCTTATTGGTATAACAATGGTATCAATTGGTATTTGACTTGAAACTTTGTCATCTTTCATCTTAACTTCTTGAGGACGAGAAAGAGGTTTTGGTTTATTATGTAAGAACGTTGCTAAAAGACAAATTATCTTCTTCCCTATCGCAATACGAGTCATCATTCTCCATACAAATCGGATCAACGAGAAAAACATCGGCGTCTTCCATGAACAAACCTTCTCTCCGGTGAGAGTAGGGGAAGTAGGATTGCTACTTGAAACTTTAAGGGTGGGTGGGAGGTTAAGATCAATTCCCGGTGGAATCGAATCTCTTTCAAGATAAGCTTCTAATTTACTTTCTTCCGGTGAAGTAAGTGTGAAGGAAGAAAAAGACTTAATCTCGACATCCTTATCGTTCTCTTCAAAGAGAGGATTAACGTTGCTAGATTTGAAGTTATCATTGAATTCGAAAAGAGGATTTGAAAAAGTTTCTTCATGAATATCCTTCTTATGAATTGAAACGTCATCACCCGGTGGTAATGAGTTAGGATGAGTGAAGTCATTGATGAATTCCTCGAAAGTAGAATCACTAGTCTTCATCGGAGAAGAACTAGGAAAAGGAGCATCTGATGGAATAGTGGTAATGCCACTAAACGGATCGTCTTTCGAAAAATCAATGATAGAAATAGCATGAACAAATTTCTTTTCCTTGTTTTTCTCAGATTTATCGGCATAATAAACTAGTTCTTCCTTTCCTACTCGTAATGTTAATGTTTCCTCGTATAAATCAATGAGAGCTTTTGCGGTGCGAAGGAAAGGTCTTCCTAAAATAATAGGCACTCTCGGGTCTGGTTCAAAATTAACCACGA
Source organism: Tanacetum coccineum (assembly GCA_026074375.1). Taxonomy (NCBI): domain Eukaryota; kingdom Viridiplantae; phylum Streptophyta; class Magnoliopsida; order Asterales; family Asteraceae; genus Tanacetum; species Tanacetum coccineum. The sequence continues at coordinate 89,967 of BQNB010000085.1, forward strand.
CAAAATCAGCAAGAAAAGTGAAACCATCAACTCTAACTACAACATCCTCGGCTATACCCATTGGATGTGTAACGGAACGATTGGCAAGCTCGAGTGTCATACGAGTAGGAGTCAAAGCTTCAAGCCCAAGCTGCTTGTAGATAGAATGAGGTAAAAGATTTATGCTAGCTCCGGAATCGGCTAAAGCACTAGTCCTATCGAGTTCTTGTAAAGCACATGGGATAAGAAATTTTCCCGGATCTTCGAGCTTCTCGGGAACTTTGTTCATGATGATAGCAGAACATTCAGCATTTACGGTTGTGATGGCGATTTCTTCGAGCTTCTCTTTGTTCCTTAGCAACGAGCTTAACCATTTGTTGAACTTTGGCATTTCGACGAGAGCATCTTTCAATCCAATCTCTAAACGGAGTTGTTTGAACATCTTCAAGAACCGGCTATGTTGAGCACTTGGTTTATCGTTCTCTCTCACTTTCATCCTCTCGGGATATGGAAGTTTAGATTGATACGACGTTGGTTTTGGAGAATTAAGATCTTGAATTTCAACATTAACGGTTTTCTTTGCTTTTGGTTTTGGGATTTCAATGAAAATGGAATCTTCTTCCTCCGGAGGTGGGACATGTGCGGTATTTTCCAAATTTGGATTTTGCACTTTTTCCGTTGACGTCTCCGGGTTTTGTTCGGGTTCCTTTGAAGGAATAGAAACAACGGGTGTAGGAACAAGAGGAGTCGAAGGTCCTTCCAAAGTCTTACCGCTTCTTGTGGTGATAGCATTAATTTGCTGACGAGGGTTAGTTACGGTTTGACTTGGAAGAGTTCCTGAATTCGAAGTAGAGGCGGAATTTTATGAAAATTACACACACAAAGACTTGTCAACAAACTCGTAACATTAGCCATTTAATTCTGCAAATTGTTGACCTTGAATTTGGGAACAGTCTCAACACCGCATCGTTTGGCCTTGACGTAGTTTTCAAAATCCGTTTTTGAAACACCTTTGATTTGGGGCGTAGGAGCTTGATATGGTGGAAATTGGTAAACCGGTGGTTGATTGGTTGGTGTTGAAAAACTTGACCTTGAGTATTTTGAATGGTTTTGATGAAATTGTTTCCCACGGATTTGATTCGAAATTTGAAATCTGTTTTTCTTGATATCGGCTTTGGTTTCCTTGGTTGTTTTGAACATTTGGTTGATTAAAACCGGGTGGTCTCATTTGATTTGCCAAATTAGGAGGATTCTTTTGAACAAAATTGCCAACGGCGGCGATTTGTTGGAATTGATGAATGTTGTCATGAAAAATGGGGAAATCATTCCTTGTTAATAGACAATTGTTGAAATTGTGGTTTGAACCACATGTGACACAAACTTCCTTGACTGCTTTGACGGTAGCAAGAGTCGTAACATTCTTTTCACTAATCATCTTTTCTAATCGGCTCATTCGAATATCCATTTGTATTCAAGAGAAGCGGCGAGTTGTTGAACTTCAAAAGAATTAGAAGGTGTAGAAGTAGAAAAAGGATCATTCGTACTCGCTCTTGGTTCAATTGCACGACTTCTTGAATAACGAACCTTAGATTTACTCTCAATAATGGGCCTGAACCATCACATGTAACTTAATCTAGAAAATTTCCACCCGCGGCGGAATCTAAAGCATCTTGATCATTGGTATTCAAAGAATTGTAGAACGTATCAAGTTGATGTAATTCCGAGAAATCATGATGAGGACATTGACGAAGAAGTCCTTTGAAACGTTCCGATGCTTCGTTGAAAGTTTCATTTGGTTTTTGGTAGAAAGTGGTGATTTCATTTCTAAGGTAAGTTGTTTTCGAAGGTGGAAAGAATTGGTTTATGAATTTTGAGATAAGATCATCCCACGTTAGAATCGATCGAGGTGGTTCCTTATCTAGCCAAGTCCGGGCTTCTCCTTCGAGAGAGAAAGGAAAAAGCAAAAGCTTAATCATTGTATTCGGAACTTCGGGATGTCTAAACGTAGAAGTAACCTTGTTGAAAAATCGAAGATGATTATGAGGGTCTTGTTTAGCCATAAATTGATTACTTTGAACAAGATTAATCAAAGTTTGTTTAAGCTCAAAGTTGTTTGCATTTATCGTTGGTACAACAATTGCATCCTCGTATCCCTCGATGGGAGCTTGTAGCATTTGAGCCATGGTATGATTGTCGGCCATTGGAAACTCGGGTTCCTCAACAATAACCGATGTTATTTGTTATTGTCGACGATTTCGATTACGAGCTTGAGAACGAGTGCACATGCACTAAAAATAAAGAAATTAAAAAGTAAACAAAAATTACACTAAATTTTTTTGGATTTTTGAATTTTTGATTTTTTTTAATAACAATCTATTTTAAATGGATACACGGAAGACAACTTAAAACCAAATAATCAACTTTCTTCACGGTAGCCTTAAAAATTTCTCTATAAGTGGAGCCGTATTTCGTAAGTTGAACACAAATGGCAAGTTTTAAAATCTTTGGTTCGATTTGGAAACTTTTCAAGTTCACCGGAACTTATTTATGATAATACCTCAATTGAAGGTATTATATGTTGGTGTTCTTTTACCAACTTTGTGTATTTATTTTATTTTTTTTAAAGGACAATTTTTTTAAATTTTTTTATATTTTTTTATATTTATATGATAATTATACTAAAAAAAAAATTTTTTTTTTACTTTTTATATTTTTTAATTTTTTGGATTTTTGAAATATTTAACAAAAATGAAACTTTCGAGGACGAAAGGATCTTCAAACCAAAATCAACAAACGTAAACGACGGAATCTTTAACACAAGTCCCCGGCAGCGGCGCCAAAAATTGATACACAATAAAATATACAATATAATATTCCAAAAAGAGCAATTAAGAACTTTCCTAAAGTCTCCCTTAAGAAAAGCTACCGAAAAGAAATATATATATAGAAATAAATATAATATATATACGTATAATTAAACCAGGAAGAATGATTCCCCGGTCGTTCCCCAACGACTGTAAATTGAAACCACGTTTTAGCTCGGATTATGATTTGAATGAGAGAAAAGATATTTTTGAGTATCTATAACTACTAAATAAAAGCAACAATTAAAATGAACAATTAAAAGCAATTAAACACTTAAACAATTAACGGGAAACAAATAAAACGCGACAATTAAGCAAATACACTAAAATTAACTCCTAAAAATGCAAACTAAATTTCTAAACCTAAAATAGGATAAAAGAAAATTTTAAGAAAAAGAAAAAAAAATTGATTATTTTTGAATTTATTATGAATTAAAAACTAATTTAATCTAATTAAATCCTAAAAAATAGCAAATTAAGTCCTAAAAATTAAGAAAAATGATTTTTAAACTTAGAAAAGTCTAAAATAACATAAAAACTTAGAAAACTATTTTTAACTATTTTTAAAATTAAAATCCTATTTTTAAAATTAAAAATAAAAGCTCAAAAATGAAAATTAAAATCTAAAAGGTGTAAAAATGATTTTACTGAATGTAAACCTAAAAGTAATTTTTATAAAATCTAAAAACTATTTTGTTTTGTAATTTTTATGAAAATTTACTAGACAAAATAAAAGACACATAAACTCAGCCTATCAATAACTGAGAAAATGGCTTATTAGGCCTACGACTTATTAAAAATAGATGAATTGAAAAGACTATATTAAATTCATGGTAAGGAAATGTGGTTGATTACTAAATGTAGCACAATGGTTAAACGATATGGACTATGAGGGAGGGGTCGTGGGTTCGAGGTCTGGCAACCCCACTTTTTGCCAATTTTTTTATTTTTTTACTTCTAAAAGCTCAAAGCTGTTAAGGACAAGTTTTTAAGCACTTTTTACAAAACAAGTATAAACTGAAACTTAAAATTAAGCTCTATAAGAGCTTATGAAAGCTGCTGTTACAGTAAGTAGGGGGTTTGAGCTTGTTTTTGCTTGTTGACACTATAAGAATACATACACAGCACTTAATATAAGCACATTTTGAAAACAAAAGAGTTCTGAGAAGCTATGATATGCTTAAACTAAAAAAGACAAGAAAACTTACTGAGAAACTTTTTAAGCTAGCTAAAATTAGCTAAACACATGAAAACAAGAAAGAAAACACAAAAACTTAAAATTAAGCAAAGCTCAAATGCTTAATAAGGCAAGACAGAAGCTAAGCCTTTGAGACAATATCAAACAACATTTAAACTACTAAACTAGATCATAAAACTTATACTGAAAACTGAATTCAAAACTTAAAAGCTAAAAACTATACTAACTACTTGTGTTTGAGCCTTTGAGCGGATTTTTGGAAACTTAAAGAGCAATTTTACCTAGGAAATTAAGCTAGGAAATGAAAAATAAGGCCTAATCTATACTAAGCTATATGAAATATAAAAACCTACTGAAAGATAGAAGCTAAAAATCACTTAAACTAGCTTAATATTGGATCAAAAACACTGCAGTTTAAGACTGCAGTGTGTTCTTACTGATGCACCTTTTCCAAATGACCAAAACTAAAAATGCAGGTTACCTTAGTGGTAACTCCTGCATTGCACACTCAAGTGAGTGTGTTCAAACACAATATAAACAAATTTCAAGCTTAAAAAAAGCTTGAATCAAAATCTAACAAACTAGCTTAAGGACATTACCTCCCCTGGTGCTGACACATTTAGATTAAGCCCTAACTTGTTCAAATTTGAAATTTAACCTATGAAAACTCTTTCTCAACTAATTAAAATTGATTGCACAACTGTCTCAAGCAAAGATTAGAACTCACTTTGACTTTTAATGGTCAAAAAGTCTTAAACCAAACACTTATTTAGCTTCTGCAGAATTTGATGAAGCTTAGGATTTTGAAATCTATTTATTAAAACCTTAATACCAGCACTCAAAACCCTAATTCAAAACCCTAAACCCTAAAACCAAGCTAGTTTCTAAACCATGACCCGTTTCTTTATTTTTACCCATTGTAAACCTAAACCAACTCTTAAATAAGTTATAATAACATGAATTAAAACATCCTTAATCATACTCCATCATCATTTCATCATTCTACTTCAATTATCCAAGAAACGAATCCAGAAAACCCTAATTGTGCCCTAATTGTGACTTTGATCCGTTTTCTCATTTTCTACCCATTTTAACTCAAACCACCTATCAAATCTTGATTATAATCCTTAATATAAGTCCTAGGATCAGTAACCTATCATTCCTAATCAAATGTATACAAATTACAAGCTAGAAAACTCAACCTGGACCCTAAATGAGCCCTAGTGAACCCGAAACCAAAACCCTTGCAAAATAACCCATTTTTACTATTTTTCTTGCAATCAAGCACCTCCATGACTAATCTAATTCATTCCTAAGCATCTTACAAGCACCTCTCTTCAGATATCTTTCATTTATATTGTTTAAAAATCACAAAAACTTCTTGTTCCTTCTTGTGCTTAGCCGCGGAAAAGAAAGAGAGCAACACCTCACCAAAGCTACTCCCTAGCTTATACAACTCATATACTAGCTTCTCAACATCCCTAAATAGACCCTCTATGTGTCAAAACCAGATCATAAGCTTTGCTTACTCCTTGCTACTTTAAATGGGTATAAATAGGGGCATAGTGTGTTCATTCCAACTTGCACCCACCATCTTCTTACTATAACCCTTAAGGCAGAAATCCTTTGCTCCCATATGATCCTAGGATCATAAAAGACGTTCAAGAAGCAAATCCTTGAAGAAAACAAAGCCCAAGAGTCGTTACTCTAGCCGTACGAAGCCGAAAGTCCCGATTCCGACCCATTTCCAAGCTAACCAGGTTCTCTAAACTTGTAATCTGCTCATGTAATATTATAATGTTCATATGATCTTGCTAAAATCATAATATAAATCTTTGAACTTAAAAACCTAAGTGTTATGCCTTTTTTATCCAAAACCGTACACCCGAAACCCTAATTTCATGTTTTTACTTAAACTATGGGCTAAACTTATAAACTTTTGTTATAATCAATCCTAATAAGCTATTATAATGTTAAAATAAGTACTTTGATAAGTTATAAGAGAATTTGACCTTAAAACCCGCGCGTTTTCATTTTGAAACCCTAATTTGACCCGTTTTACCTTTTAGCTTAACGAATCGTTAAATTAAACTTATGTTGTGTTAAATCTTCATATTTTAGTTTATTATAACTTATAAATGTCTATTGAAATGTTAAAATAAGCTTGCATGGCAATTTGGACATGTTTTGTAATTATAATCCATGCAAGGGGTATATATCGTAAATTTCAGAAACTTATAACTAAAAGGACTAAAAGTGTCATTTTATCAAAGTTATAACTATAGGGGTCTATTATGTCACTTTTTAAAGTATAAGGTTTACTTGGTATATCAATAAAAGTTGAAGGACCAAAGTCGTAAAAATGCAAACCCTAGGGGTCTACTTGCAATTTTCCAAACCCCAGGGTCTAAAATGTAACATTTTGAAAAAGTGTAAAATCATATTCAAAACATTACCAGACATAATTTATTTAACGCTCCTCGTGCTAAATCTCCAGTTATTTGAATAAAATGTTAAATGCTTATGTTATAATCTCTTTATCAGTCATCATCGTTGTGCCTTTCAAAAATCATGTCCCGGATCCATATCATACCCCAAATACTAGGGAGCTTCATTTTAGAAGTTTTCATTTTGTACTATGTTCTGTATGTGTTGTTGGGTTTACGACTTTTAAAGAGCCCCTAGCTCCACAAAACGTTTACTAAATGGACTTCTAAACTATGATGGCTCCGATCGATGTTAATGATAATTTTTATATCAAAACCAACATCGATATCCAAAAACTTATATATTCAATCAAACTAAGACTTGACCTATATTAACCCAGGTTGTCTGTGATTGCATGTTGAAGCCGTTACTTTCATTCCCTATACATTAGCTATCAATTTCCCTATAACTGTTCAGGTGAGTTCATAGCCTCGCATTTCCAATCTTTTATAAACCGCGAGGGAGATTACATGCTATAAACATGAATGCAATTATTTCTTACATGCATATTTCAATTTTACTATTGCCTAAGTAACTGCTTTGCCTTATGTCCCCTTAATCATGACCGTTAATTACTCTTGTGAAGCACCGAATGTTGTGAATATATATATTGGTTGGACTTCACCCGTTGGTGTATCCAGTAACGATAAACTAAAATTGCAATCATTTGAAAATCACGAGGGTATTTTGGCAAGGTGCGTAAGGGGTAATATTATCATTATAACCCTAAGCATCTACGGATTCATGAGAATAATGGCAATAAATAAAATTTATGTTTTTTCATATACGGGTGTTATCAACGTAACCCAAATATCGCATTTGCATTCAAAATATATTACTTAAACCTATGGATTTCACTCAACCTTTGTGTTGACATTTTAGCATGTTTTATCTCAGGTAACTAATGGCACGGAGTGACAAAGACACGAAGATGGAATAAACATATTATCTTCAAATGTTGTATTGTAGGATTCTAGAAAACCTTCGTTTGTAAAAACTTGAAGAAATATAGATGATAACTTATTTTCAAAAGACTCTTTTTGATTGTTTTTTATGATTATGAATGTTGTACATTGAAGTTGTCACCCAGATTAGCTTCCGCTGCTATATGTAAAAATGGGGGTGTTACATTATCTTAGCTTATATTAATAAGCTATCACCTGCAATTATCATTTGGAATCTTAAAATAAGCTTGCATGGCGTTTTGGACTTGTTTTGCAAAAGTATTCCATGCAAGGGGTATATATCGTAACTTTCTGAAACTTATAACTAAAGGGACTAAAAATGTCATTTTATCAAAGTTATAACTATAGGGATCTATTATGTCACTTTCCAAAGTACAAGGTTTACTTGGTACATCTTTTAAACTAGAAGGCAAAACTCGTAAGTTTATAAATCCAAGGATATATTTTGCATTTTTATCTTAAGGGGGGGGGCCTTCCTAAAATGTAACATTTTGAAAAAGTATAGAAATGTGTTCAAAACCTTATAAGACATAACTTTAATTAACGCTTGACGTGCTTATCATTTCCAATTATTGAGCAAAACGCTTAAAACCAATTATGTTATAACTATTATAAAATTTATCATCGGTGTGCTTTTAAAAATCTGGTCCCGAATCTATATCGTACCACAATACTAGGGAGCTTCATATTAAGGGGTTTCATCTTGGTATTACGTTCTGACTGAGTTGTTGGGTTTACGATTTAAAGTGCCCTAGCTCCTCAAACGTTTACTGAATGACTTATGAATTATGATGGCCCGAACGGTGATACAATAATTCCAAACTCTTCCATATCATACTCATAACAATATCTAAACTATCTAGAAACAAAGTTTAGAGTACATCTTCCTAAGACACCCCCCCCCCCCCCCCCCCCCCCCCCCCCCCCCCCCCCCCCCCCCCCTCATATTATCCCAGGTTATGTGTCGAAGATGCTTCTCTTTCATCGTGATATTCTTTCGCCAAGTTAGTATAACGTCTACTACCATACTACGCCTTTCCTTTGATATACTTTTGCAATTAATCAGATTTCCCTGTTAAGGTGAGTTCATAGCCTCGCTTTTCAATCTCTTTGATGTTTTATAAACCAGCAAGGGGGATACATGCTTGTTACAAACTCTTTTACATACTCGTTTATCTTATAACAATGTGATTAAGACTTAGTGAAGTTCATTGCCTAGCTTATACTTATTTTCATGCTTTATAACCAGGAGGGGGATACTATGATCAATTGTTTTTTAATGTACACAAGTATTTTAAAACCGATATTGTGAAGTTCATAGCCTCGCTTTTACTTATTTACATGCTTTATAAACCCGCGAGGGGGATACATGCTTAATTGTTTTTAATATACACAAGTACTTAAAACCGATATTGTGAAGTTCATAGCCTCGCTTTTCAATCTCTTTAATGTTTTCATAAACCTATGAGGGGGATACATGCTTGTTACAAACTCTTTTACATACTCGTTTATCTTATAACAATGTGATTACTTTTCAAAGACTTAATGAATTCATAACCCTGCATTTCAATCTTTTGAATACTTTATAAACCTGTGATACCTGATATAAACCATGAATGCAAGTGTTTTTTCAACTGTATGCTATCCAGATATATTATTGCCTAAGTAGCTTCCAGTGCCATTATTTCCATATCATGAACCATTAATTGCTTACGAGTGAGCACGAATGTTGTGAATAGATCTATTGGGGGTGACGAATCCTGTTTGTATACCCCCATCTTGGGTAGCCTAACGCCATATATTTGACCTAATGGTAACTTGGCAAGTTACCTTTTCCACGGGGACATCTGTCCCTAACCAATATCACTACGGTGATCTTCCCTGTTAACGTATTAGTGTCATGAGCTTAGATGCAATAATAATGTTATCATTTTTCCATGATAATTGTATTCGTTGCAATTATTACCAATAACGGGTGTATAACAACGTAACCCACTTACCATTAAACTTGCATTCAACTGTTCCCCATGATAATATTGTTCTCCATGATAAATGTCCCTAAAATGCAAATATTTCCATTATGATAACTTGTATTCAACTATTACATTTTAAACCTATGAATTTCACTCAACCTTTGTGTTGACTTTTTAGCATGTTTATCTCAGGTAATTAATCAACCTTATGGGCTCGGAGTGGCATCGGCTTGAAATGGCGAAAAACTTGTTATCATTCACATTGTATGTAACTAGATTTTGGGACATACCTTTGTAAAACTCTGATTTTAATGAATGATAATGTATCTTTTAAAAACGTCTCTTTTGAGTCGTTTTCTATGATTGTGTCTGTGATTCATGAAGTAATACCCCAGATTAGCTTCCGCTGCTATATTTATCAAAAATGGGGGTGTTACAGAGGGTGTACACGTAGCTCTTCAAGCTCCACTCAGAGATTGCTTCAGAGAACTGCCTGAAGCTGATATGAAAGAAATTCTTCACCAACGGATGTTTGAGAGTGGTACATACATATCACTTCCTGAATATGTTGCTCTCTATGAAGCTCTTGAGGCGTCTATAGAACGGGCAAATAGGGACGAATTCCTTGCTAAAAAGGATAAGTCCCGCAAGAGAAGACGTAATGATCAATACCCTCCTCCTCCTCTACCAGATTCAGATCTGAGCAAGTAAAAAAGACATGATTATGATGCTTCAAGTTCAAAACAGCCCCCAACTCCTTAATCCTCAGCCTGGAAAACTTTTGATACTACAGAAGCTCCTTCCAGCTCATCCAAGCAGCAATCCGCTCCTCACTCTAAAACACCAGTTGATGACGTGCCTATACCAGATGATGTGAATATCTTAGATTTAGAGGAAACCGATACTGCACATCTTCCCAAGATCAAGTCCAGACCAGACTGGTTAAAGCCTGCTCCAAAGGAAGACAGACCAGAAACTCCAGAACCAGACTGGATCATTCCCCCGAATGATTTACCAGAAACTGAGAACAATTGGGCCAACGTACTTGCTAGTTCGTATCAAGATCCAAATGAATACAAGCTACTACGGCAGACTGGCGATATGAGTTCATTCATCAACTAGTTCTGCAAACGGATTGAAAAGAAGAAGCTGAGCAAAGCAGACTTAGAAGGCCCAGCTTTCAAGGTAGTCTGACCATTTCAAGGCAACATCATTTCTCTTCAGTTTTAGATAGAAGAGTATCACTTGCTGCTTACCGATCAAGTTGATTTGGTTAATCCTGAAGGTCATCGAGTTGTGCCTGACATGCGCAAACCATTGCCTCTTAGAGGTCCACCAGGTCAGGTAACAATTCAATCCCAATTCTTCTTCAATAAGGATCTGGAATACCTTGTGTCAGGCAGCAAAGAAAGAAGAAGTGCTTTGTCCAAGCTGAAGGCAGCCAACTATCCAGATTTTAGGCTTAAAGAACTAGTACCGTCACTATGAATTAAGAGTGAATGTAAGTATGATATTAGTGTTGCTTATGGTATCTCCCACTGATGGTTTAAGCGCAAATAATTCTACATCACAAGGCACAGTGGCCACCTGATCAGCTGTACAGTCAGATCTCACATGCGGATTCTTAGTGTAGTCAGTCTCAAGACTTATGAAAGATACGGGTTTATACCTTCTTAAAAGAGATTGTTCTTCGCAGAGTTGACTACAAGGAATACAAGATCTCGGAGACTGACTTCAAAAATCTGCATCCGAATGATTTTAAAGATTTGTACCTGCTTCATCTTCAAGGTCAGCTCAATCATTTATTTGGTATCGACAAAGTTCATCTCTTCAATGTAGTTAACTTGTGGATAATCGAATTACTTCACGGTAACTCTTAAAAATTGCTTTTTAAGACGAGCCGTACCTCGTAAGTGACACAAATGCAAAGTTTTGATCTTTGTTGATTTTGGGAACTTTTCTTGTTCACATGGAACTTTTTTATGATATACCTCAATTGAAGGTATTATATGTTGGTGTTCGTTTACCAACTTTGTGTCTTTTTTTAAAGACAATTTTTTATATTTTATATTTTATATATTTTTTATTTTTATATGATAACTATATTAAAAAGAAAAAGAAAATATTTTTTACTGTTTATAATTTTTTTTAATCTTTTTTTTTTTGGATTTTTGAAATATTTAACAAAAATGAAACTTTCGAGGAGGAAAGGATCTTCAAACCAAAATCAACAAATGTAAATGACAGAATCTTTAACACAAGTCCCCTGCAACGGCGCCAAAAATTGATAATGATGTTTATACACACAATAAAATATATAATAATATTCCAAAAGAGCAATTAAGAACTTTCCTAAAGTCTCCCTTATGAAAAGCTCACTCTAAAAGATATATATAATATATAATACGTATATTTAACCGGGAAGAATGATCACCCGGGTCGTTTCCCCAACGACTTATGAAATTAAAACCTTGCTTTAGCTTGGATTATGATTTGAATGAGAGAAAAGATATTTTTGAGTATCTAAAACTACTAAATAAAAGCAATAATTAAAATGATTAATTAAAAGCTATTAAACACTTAAACAATTAACGGGAAACAAATATAACGCGACGAATAAGCAAGTAAGATAAAATTAAACTTTAAAATTGCAAACTAAATTTCTAAACCTAAAATAGGATAAAAGAAAATTTTAGGAAAAAGAAAAATGTTTTTTTGATAATTTTTGAATTAATTATGAATTAAAAACTATTTTAATCTAATTAAATCCTAGAAAATAGCAAATTAAGTCCTAAAAATTAAGAAAAATGATTTTTAAACTTAGAAAAGTCTAAAATAACATAAAAACTCATAAAACTATTTTTAACTATTTTTAAAATTAAAATCCTATTTTTAAAATTTAAAATAAAAGCTTAAAAATGAAAATTAAAATCTAAAAGGGGTAAAAATGATTTTTCTGAATGTAAACTTAAAAATATTTTTTATAAAACTAAAAACTATTTTTAATAATTTTCTGAAACTTTTTTTCTATTTTTTATGATTTTTCGAAAATTAAAACCTTAGAAAAATGATTAAAAATAATCTACTAAATGGAAAATTGTCAAAAATTCAGGGAAAATCTAAAAATTTATAAAGATCAAAGGAAAAATAAGAAGGAACCCCCAGCTTATCTAATAAGCTGGGGGAAAAGCTAAAAAGGCTACGGCTTTTAATAAAAAGCTAAAAGGAAAATGCGTATAAGAATTAAATAGAGAGATATGCTAACGGATGAGCTAATGAAGCATGGTGGTAAGTGTGTATGTTTGTGTGCAAGAGGTCGCGGGTTCAAGGTTGGTATACACCCTTTTTTTGCATTTTTTTTATTTTTTCAAACTAAAAGCCAAAACTTATAGAGCACACATTTTTGAACAACTTTAATGAAAGGAGTATAAACTGAATTTCAAAAAAAAGCGCTCTGAAATAGACTTATTAAGACTGCTGCAACAGAAAGAAGCCTTAAAAGGCTTAAAAAACTTATTTACACTAAAATACTTGCACCGACTTCATTATAAGCTCAAATTTGAAAACAAAAGAGGTTCTGGATAGCTTATGATGTCTACAAGCTATTTTTAATAAGCTACTTAACTAAGAAACACTAAAAGCTAACTGAAATTAATTAACAAAACAGCAAACTCAGGAAATAATTCAAAAAGCTTAAAATTAAGAAAAGCTCAAATGCTAAATAAGCCAAATCCTAATCTGAGCTTAAGACGACTAAAATACCTACTTATAAGCTATAATTAACAACTATCAAACTTAATCTTATAAGCTAAAAACCTATATTTAAAAGCTAAGTACTAATGACTACTTATTTTTGGCCTTTTCAGGTTTTTTAATGAATTTTAAGAGCAAATGCAGATTAGAAATTAAACTAGAAATGAAGAACAAGACTTAAACTAAGTTTACCTATATCTAATGTATAAGCTTCTTGAATTTTAAAGTCTAAAAACTAATTAGGCTATTCCTAATTATGATTCAAAGACCACTGTAGTTTAAAACTGCAGTGGTTCTATCTGATGCAAAGGGCAAAGGACAAAAAAAAACTAAAATGCAGGTAACCTTGTGGTTACTACTGCATTTATCACACTCAAATAGAGTGCACAAACACTTAGCAAACCAAATCCAAGCCTAGGAAGGCTTGGATCAAATTTTCACAAGCAAACATAAGTAGAAAAGGTACCCTGGTGCATGAGCTTAAGAATAAGCCTCAAAATGAATTTAAATCCAAACTAATCCTAAGAACTTGCTCAAATCTAAATCATTTATGAAAACTTAGCTGACTAAAATAAAAACACAAATTGTCATTGACTTTTAGAGGTCAAACTAGCTAATTCCAAACACTCTTTTTCCTTATGACATAATTGACTTAGGCTTATAAACTTGAAATCCACTTAACAAGTCCTGAATATTAGATGATCAACATCTTATATTAACTCTAACAAACATAAACTAACAATCAAAACAGCTTAAACAAAGATCTAATTAATTATGCTAGCTAATTTTTTTGGTTTTTATGATTTTTATGACAGACAATGAAATACTAAAGATCTATAACAACTAAGCTAAAAACAGACTAAAACTATGACTAATAAGCAAATAAGATACAGATAAGCAACTGGATAAGTAGATATAAGAGCACATAAGCAATTTAGCAATCTACACTATTAAGCAATTTTAAACTAAAATTTAAGAATAATGAAATTAAATGAAAACTTACCAAGCTTCAGCTAAACAGAAGCTAAGTTCAATTAAGCAGCTACAAGCTCTAGCTTACCCATAAGGATAAGCTAGTAAAGTCTATAGAAGCCCTTCCATGATAGGCTTCTCTTCCGAAATCTTTAAAAGTCCAAAGTAGTTAAGGTTTATTCCTGATTTTAGATTTAAGGTGTAATTAATGTATGTTCAAGCTCAATCATAAGCTTAAAGACTTATGAGAGCTATTGAGCTTATTATGAGCTTATGAGACAGAAACTTATCAATTAAAAAGGAAAGATGAGTAACAAAAGCTTATGACAGAATAAAACTTAATTTCATTTAAAAAAAACTTGCTTACAATACTTGAAAAGAAAATACAAAAGCTTAAAAGAAGTTATATAAACTACACTAAAAATTAAGCTAAAAATTAAAGAGCTAAAAAACTAGATGCTTGTGTGTGTGAAATGTGGGACTATTTATATCCCTGTGACCTTCTAGTCCATCTTGCTTCATACGCTCCTACCAATCTCATCCGTAATGATTTTCCATCATTGAGATCTTAATTTATGCTGTTAGATCAAGTTTGTGTACACACGGATTGCCAGCTTGGCAATCCGTGATGTGACACTTGTGTTCTTCTTCTGAGTGTAGATTTAGTGTAAAAATCAGCTCCTTGTGTGTTTCTTCACATTGACGTGGCATTCTCCTTGTGGGATTGGACCAATGAGCTTGTTTGATGATGTGATGACCCTGCACATGTGTTCTTCTTCCCCTGAATTGTCTAAATTATCCCTTAATTATGATTTGCCCCATGATTTAACCTGAGGGTTAAATGGGAGAGACGGGTGAACAGTGAAAACTATGTTTCCCGCTCTCTTTTTTAACTGAAAAGGGTGATATGAGTTTGAGGTAATTGCAAGACTAGTCCCTCTCTTTATTAAGTGTAAATGTAATACACAAACAAGTGTATTACATCTTTTAGTTTATGCAAGAAAGGTCCCTGGACTTCATATTAGGAGAATGGGCTTAGTAATGGGCTTTTGTTATTGGGCTTATGATCCGGGTAGGGTTTAAAGGGTAATTAAGGGCCTAATAAGCCCTTAGGGACAAATTGTGAAACTTAATTGAAACTTCGATGGACTGATTTGGAATATCTTTAGGTTTTTGTTTTTTTTGTTGGAAGACTTTGTTGACCAGGGTTTGACCAATTTTTGACTGAAGATTGCCCAAAGATTACTGAGAGAAGACTTATACTCTTGGCTTTGGCTTTGAAATTCATTGGCATCTTTTGTTGCCTTCTGTTTCCCGTGTCGTGTTTGTCCGTTTATGAATGACCGTATTTCTTCATAGATATTGTTTTAATCCGTACCTGCAACGACTACCAAAAACGACAAAAACAAGCATATCTTTGCCATTTTTAGTCTGTTTTGTGTCATTTAGGGTCTTTTTTGGTATAAACACGTATCATCTATATCAATCTTAAATCTAGCATTGCAATAGCAATCAACTCGAAGTTCAGCTACCGGATTTCCACCATAAACCAAGAACATATCTTTAGTATTTCTTAAATACTTAAGAATGTTTTTCACAGCAGTCCAGTGAAGTTTACTTGGATTCTGTTGAAACCAGCTTGTTAAATTTTACGCGAACGCAACATCAGGTCTCGTGCATCTAACCGCATACATAATGTATCCTACAGCCGAAGCATAAGGTACATTTTTCATGCGATTCACCTCTTTAGGCGTTTGAGCACCTTGTCATTTGTTTAAGTCAAGTCTTTCTTGCATGGGAATGGTACCACGTTTGGAATTATCCATCTTATATCTCTTTAAGAACTTATCCATGTAAGCATTTTGACTAAGTCCAATTAATCGCTTTGATCTATCTCTATAGATTTTGATTACAAAAATAAATGCCGCTTCCCCTAAATCTTTCATAGAAAAACACTTTCGAAGATAATTCTTTACACTTTGTAAACTTGGAATGTGATTTGACATGATGATTATGTCATCAACATATAAGATGAAGAAAGTAACATTACTCCTACTAGCCTTTTGATATACACATGGCTCATCAAGATTTTGAGCAAATTCAAACCTTTTGATTTCCTCATCAAATATTTTATTCCAGCTCCTTGATGCTTGCTTAAGTCCATAAATGGATCTTTGTAGCTTGCATACTTTTCTAGGAAAAAAAATAGAAAAATTTAAAATGGAAAATATTTTTTTCACAAAAACCTTCAGGATTGCACCATAAAAATTCTTCATCAAGGATAACATTTAAGAAAAAAGGGCCCCCCCTATTTTTATATCCATTTGCCATATCTCATAATCATAGTATGCCGCAATAGATATGAGAATCCTAATGGCTCTAATGTCAGCGACGGGTGAGAACGTTTCTTCATAATCAACCCCTTAGAGTTGAGTATAACCCTTTGCTAATAGAAGAGCTTTATAGGTATGTACAATACCATCCATGTCAGTCTTTTTCTTAAAAAACCATGTACTTCCAACAGTCTTACAGCCAGAAGGAATATCGACCAGGACCCAGACCATATTGTCCCATCATGATTGTTATTTCCCGCATTCATAGCATCGATCTACTTATTAGATTCAGAATCTAACATTGCGGATTTATAGCTAGTAGGTTCATTAATATCCCCTATATTATGCTCCTCCACTTCTACGTTTAGACATAAATGATCTGGAGCTCGACGTGTCCTTTCAGACCTACGAATCGGAATATCTTCCTCTTGAGGTTGTTCAAAACCTTCAACCTCCATAGGAATTTCGCTAGATTTTCAGACGGTGATGTACTTCATTTTGAATTTCTTCAAGAACCCCTGGCCCTCCCACAAACAGACCTTGAGTATGAGATTGTCTCGAAGCAACTCAGCATACCTCGCGAACAACTATTTTGTATTTCATGTGGGAAGTAGAAATATTAACCTCATTGTTTCCTTTTGGGTAATCCTATAAAGATAACACTGTAACTATTTTGTTGGAGTTGGTCAGGCATATCCAGCTTCACAAGCGCCTCCACATCCCAGACCTTTTAAGTAAGACAGATTAGGAACTTTTTCATACCATAGTTCATAATGGAGTCTTATCACCCTCTTTGGTTGGAACATATTGAGAATGCGTATTGCAGACTCTAGAGCATAATCCCAAAAGGATAACGGCAGAGTTGTAAGATTCATCATAGATCGAACCATGTCTAACAAAGTATGATTCCTTCTTTCAGACACCCCATTATGTTGTGGTGTGTAAGGAGGAGTAAGCTGTTGGACAATTCCACAAGCTTTAAGATAATCTTTAAACTCTGTCTTATGTATTCACCACCTCGATCTGATCGTAATGAGCCTTGCTTGTCTTCCCGTGAGTTAATTTCTACTAGCATTTTAAACACTTTTGAACGTTTCAAAGACCTCATGTTACGACTATAATCATCAGTGAATGTAATGAAGTAGCTAGCACCTTGTCTTGACACGTGTCTAAGTGGACCACACACATCAGTATGTATAATTCCAAGAAAATCAGTCGCCCTTTCGGGACGATGTGGAAACGATTTCCTAGTCATCTTGCCTGATAAAAAGATACGCATTGATCAAATGACTCATCATCTGTTGATTTTAAAAGCCCTTTGTGTTGCAGCTTTTCAATACGTTTCTTACTTATATGAGCAAGACGACAGTGCCATAAATAAGTAGAGTCCAAATTGTGTTTGGCTCCTTTGTAGTGCTAACATTATAAATAAATTAACATTTGTGTACAGAGATCATGCATATCAATTTCATAAATACCATTGCCGGGAATAACATTAAATAATGAACATTGTTCTTAGAAACTAAAATACCAAAATCCGTAAAACACTGGACCATTCCAAGAGCACATAAACCTTTTACTTGAAGTAGTCTTTAAATCGAGATTACTTCATTATTTTGGACATTCCAAAAAATATATAAACATTTTACTTGAAGTAGTCTTTATTTCATATCTTAACATATTATCTAAATAGGATAATAAGTCCTAGTAGAATATTAGTTTCTTACCTTACGGTCAAGAGAAACATTTAATCATATTGTTCTTGTCATGTGTTGTACCTTGCACACAATAAAAATTTCTCCCACTTGTGCATGGCACAACATCATACATGTAGTCAAACAACACGACGTTCGTTTATTTATGTGGACAATATGACAGTGTCACAGATATTAGCGTTACAAGTAGATATAGAACCACTTTATTTAATAAGAAATAACACTTGACTATCCTTAAAAACATAAGTATCTATAGTCGGAAAATTATATATTATCTCAAGATAAACAAGAAATAATCTAGGTTACTACCAAGATAAAGAACCTTGTAGCTCCCACTGAATTCGACAACATTGCAAGTGTTCCATAACCAGTGAAAACAAATAGTGATCTATTTATTTCCAACTATATTTGAAATCTAAATTAGTAACATTTACTTGGATTTCAAAAGTTCTACAATGCAGATGAGGGACTATCCATCAATGCTATTGACCAACTTGAAAATTGGGCATGCAATTTCCTCCTTAATTTGGATTAAGACAAACAACTAGATATAATATCCTAGTTTGCCTTTACCCTTTTGCAGTAATAATGGTATTTTTCTAATCAAGAACTCATAAAACATCTTACATTAAGATGTTACCATTTGATAGCTTTAAGAACATATTCTCTAGTTATCCAAGTGTCTTATATGTTTCAAAGTATTTCACCACCGAATAAGGGTGATGAAATCTGTATGAAAATATAAGTCATGCAATCTACTTAACATTTAAGTATTCTATGAGTTTGATTACATTAGGACAATTCCTACGTTCCTATTATAACTTTCCGGAGCAAGAAAGATATTAGGAATGAGTCTCCATGTTCCTTACAAGGAAAGGAGTCTCGATTTGACTTCTTTGATAAAGAAACAAACTATTGTTTATGGTTTTATCGTTGCATTAATACTATTAATAGAATCGCAAAATTCAATTTTAGTATTTTTGATAATACCCCTTGAAGAAAATTAACTACCCACGTTTATTCAGATAAACAATTAATTTCCTAAGGTTAGGACCCAACTTGACATACCACCACCACATCAGTTGATCTGCTAGGGATGGTGTATTCAAAAGGTAATCAACGATTGATAATTCATAACTTTTGTAACTCCTAAACCATATGGGACTTACTTTATTACAATAATATCTAGTAAGCATGTTTCATCCCATCTATGCCGCGTGTTAATAGGTCTAACCACAACAACGCTAAGTCGTCCAATCAAAAACTGTGATTATGTAACACTCACCGTCTCACGGAAAAGCGTATAATTACCTTGCGATTGCAAATCTACACACGTCTCACGCATAGTAAAGAGCAATCTACAAGTGTTTTTTTTACAAATTGGATGGCAACAACTTAGTTGAAAGAGGGTATTTTATTTAACGTGTCTGTGGAAAACTAGAAGGGGGGTTGAATAGTTTACCACCTTTTAAGTTTAAGTTTTATGTATGTTTGTAAAACTTAGATTCGACCTTTTTGTGAATTCAATGCTTGCACAATATAAACAATTAGTTGAGACCTTAAAATTACGATTCTATGTATCTTTAAATATAAAGATTTGCTTTTTATCGCGGGAAAAAAAATTAAAGAATGATTAAAAATCATTCAAACCCTAGACCATTCACGACTTCCTACATAGTAAAACAATGTAGAGGTAAACTACAACGTAGTCATGTATATAGCTAATGTATCAAACAAGACCGAGTCCTTGATGAGTCTCCCAACCTTATCCTTGGCAACTATATATTAACTTTTGTAAATTACGTCATTGATAAAAATTAAAACTTAAATTTAAAGAATACATTACAAACTATAAATTGTCTTTCTATTCCAAGAAATAATTTAATCGATGTAAGCCGAATCCCACTATTGACTTTTGCATTAGATATTCCATTATAAATCTATTCGGATAATCATTAGTCATTTTTATGTTTATTGTTCTGAAAACCTTTTTATTTCTCACAAGGTCAAGAACTTAAGTAAAACATATACACATCAATTAAAACTAAATAACAATATATTTAACACACTTAACAATTTAAGGCAGTGCAAACCTTAATATGATCCTAATTATCTAATAATTAAACATATCGAGCCTGATTCCTGATAATATTCTATTACAACATTAACTAATTAATTGACCGAGACTTAAATACATAATGAACGAATTTTATGTTCCACTCAATATTTTGAGGCTAACACTTTTAACTATTTTAGGCCTCATTAATTCAATAATAAGGGTCTTCCCGAATTCTTGAATCATGGATCTTACCAATTAAAAATATTTAAAATTATGCGAATCTTGATTATATTTAAACCAAATCCTTTTAACAAATTAACAAGATTTAAAAAATTTAATAATAATCCATGATAAATTTGCATGATTTTATCATGGATCTCCATTAACAATTAACAAATAATACATCAAGTTTTATATAAAATTGCATACAATCTAGATCTCATCTAATTAATTTTATTAACCATCAAGATCAAATCTTTTTAACATTAAACACCCACCGAGGCATTAAAATTAATCATGAAACCCTAATTTGTCCAATTTTATTCCTTGTAATTAAAGATTCTACAAGATGGCTCGTGATGCCACTGTTGGGTTTTATAATCTAATTAACCAATTAATTAACACGAGTACGCATCGGAATTAAAGATTACATGTAGAATACATTAATTAACAAGGATAGAAGATGTATACCTTTTAGCACGAAACGATACACCGCTTAAAGGTAACCGTTAACACCGTCTTCTATATGCGCGTGTGTATAAAGCTAATACCACGCGAACCACTAGGATCAAAGAATAATCCCTCTACTTCGACACACACTACACGTCACGGAGATACGCTAGGATGCTAGTCCGTTCTTCACGAATAAAACAACCGAACACAATGTTCATGTTTTGGTTCTAGTCGTCACACGATCAAAACCCTTTGGGTTTTATTGTCGATCATCAAATAACAGGTGGAAATAATTGGTTTTATTTGGCAAGGAATCTTACATTATACAAATAATAAACCAATGAGATAATAATAATCGTATGCATGGAATAAACATGCACACGTATAGCATAGTCTTTCAATCTGTGTTTGTATCAACATAAAGTTTAGGGATATCATCGCATATCGTGTCTACCGAATGAATGAGGCAAGGGGGTTATATAGCTTAAAGACTTGTTCTTCAAGTCATACTTAAATACCTCATCTTGTTTGCTAGAAACGACATTCGGACCCTCCTACTTTTCTTGTTCGACCGGCCACAACCAACACCCCACGTGTTTGGTTTTTGTACTAACAAATCCTTAACTTGTTAATATATTTTAATTAGTTCTAACGTCTAACATTGTAATTAAAGAACATTTAATTATTTCGTGAAACATATTAATATAATTAATAAAAATATTAATTACATTAATAAACATATTCTCTGCGTAAATGCGTGTGTCCCCATAGGCTCAAATAATTCCCAGACATATATAATTTATATTTTGTTCATATTCCAACAGTTCGATCTTTAAGGCTAGCAGATTCATTAGCCCTACAATGTTTGTTTATTACTGATTAATCGCTGATTATGAGGTGTTAACACTCGTTTGTTTGGTTGAGGGATTTTCTAATCTTTAGGGATTCGTTTCCTAATTAGGGTTTGGTTGATTGGAAGAGATCTTGTCGATTTCTGGTGGTGTACATGGTCTGAATCTTGTGGATCATGTTGTATGGTATGGTTCGTTGCCTGAGTGGATTTTGTTGCTGCTCGGTATCGTTCGTGGATGGGTGCAGATTGATCGTACTCATTCATTGGGTGGTTCGTTATCCTTGTCCTTGGTATATGCATATATGGATCTTATTAATTCTTGTAATCTCTGATTATGAGTTTTGGTATGTTTTATTCGGC
Organism: Tanacetum coccineum; assembly: GCA_026074375.1. Taxonomy (NCBI): domain Eukaryota; kingdom Viridiplantae; phylum Streptophyta; class Magnoliopsida; order Asterales; family Asteraceae; genus Tanacetum; species Tanacetum coccineum. The sequence continues at coordinate 112,150 of BQNB010000085.1, forward strand.
TACGGTTTACAAGATTAGAGTATCGATGTGAAGGTTAATGAATCCTTATACTTATTAGGGTTCGTTTGTATGGTTGTTGTTTAGCCGTTGATGATTATTCATTGACATGTTAGTGGCTTTTCATCTTTACTGGTCTACCGAAACCTTGTGTATTCATGGATTATGAAGATGGAAGCGTGGTTGTGGTGTGGTTTTTGCAATGAGTCATATGTCTACATTGATCTTTTGATAGGAAGCTGCTTGTTTGTAAGATGGCCGTGGCTCGCAACCCTTATGAATAGGGTTTGGTTATTGATTTTGTGACATGAATATACACGTTGAATTCGTGTATGGGTTTGATGTTTCTACCTGTATGGCATGGTACATGAATATGTCGTCAAGATCTTGGATGCAATGCTAATCTGTGCCATTATTGTATATTTCAACGCATTTACATTTCAGAATGCATAGACGTGCTGGAAGTTAGCCGTTGAGGCTATAGAAGTTAGCCGTGAAGGCTATGAAAGTTAGCCGTGATGGCTATTTAGAAGACGCTGCTAAAAGTATTCTTGATTAGATGTCATATCATGAGCTTTGTGTTGCCCTCTCGATGGCTTTGTTGAAAGTTGTCTTGTGGCTGATCTTCTTGGTAGTAATAAGAAATGGTTATGTCATTCTTGTTTAGTATTTTTGGTTAGTAGCGATCTGAAGCTTGTTCATGAGTTTTGGTTTTGTCAATCTCATGTAGTTGCCCATGTAACGGGCTGGGGGTGTAGGATTTTACCTACATCTTTGTACTTCAACGCTTTTTGTGTAATACATTTATTTATCAGGGAAACCCTTTACCCAAAATAAGATTTTGAGTTCCATGGACTGTGTAGTTGATGTTATGAGGGAGTCTACTAAGGTATTCAATTTATTTTAAGTCATATGGTTGCATATTTTATGTTTGTATTATTGATCGTCGTTATGTCCTATTTGAAGGTCATTGTTTGATCATGGCCGCATGTATATTCAGGAGACGAAATTTATAAAGAACTCCAGGTCATGAATGTCACAGAAGACGTCATCTCAAAGGCATATCTTTTCTTAGTGAGAACACCTGAAAATCAAAAGGTGCTATTCGGTTGCCCATCGCAAATTGCTATGCATATTTTAGAGGAAATGATGAGTAGTCACGTTTGAATGTGCAATCATTGATTTATAATCTTTTGTATGTCAAATGATCATTAAAGTTAAGCCAGAAGTCTTTTTGTTTACTGCTCACGTGTTCATGACTCTTTTTGTGAACTTGTCTAAGTGGTTGTTACGTCTTTTGTCAAATACTATAATGAAGAAGCCCTATTTGCTTTATTGCATAGTTTAAGCCTTTTGTTTAGTTGTTTTGTGATGGTTATGATTCTACAAATGAAGAGATGGTCATATTGGTTAAAAGGACTTGGGATGTGTTTGGTTTAGATAATTCAAACAAAAGAAATGGAAATGGCATGATTTCTCTTGTTTGGTAAGGTAAAGAAATAAAAAAATGGAGAAATGAAATTCTCGAGAGTTTGATGCCTTTGTATTTTGAATTCTTTTATTTCCATCTTTGCTGGTGTGAAAATTATACGTGTTTTTTGACAAATAAAAAGGACCATGTTTTAAAGAGGGGATATAAAAAGACATCATCATATGCAAGTCACATGATGCACAAAATCTACAGACATTTCCACCCTACTTGCTTTAGAGATTGCCACAACTACTTCTCCTGAGCCATTATCTCCCATCAGTTAGTTTCGATCCAATTAATATATGGAGTATTGATTTTATCTGGAGATCTAGTCGTGTGAGTACACTTTAAGCCTCTATTTTGATTCACTTATGTTCAAAATCCACCTGTAAATTTTGATGGGCCATTTCTTTGTTGCTCGCTTTGTTTATCTAAATCCAAATATTGGATTCAAGTATGTCCGGAAAAGAGATGAGTAGGAAACTGATGATGATGCAATCATAGATTTATTATATTCGTTTGTTAATATGTTAGAGATTCAATATCTTATCTCTAGATATTTGTGGCCTACTGTTGCTATGCAAATTCTTGTTTTTTTGAAATGAAATTGATTCAGGGGTGTTTGGGATTGCTTATTGAAAATAGATTATGCGTTTTGAAAACGGATTATAAAACGTGATTTTAATATATAGTGTTTGAATTTGATTATGTTGTTTGATAACGGAATAATTAGATAATCGGTCTTTTTTATTGTTTGGCAAATTAGATTATTTCATAACTTACTAGTAAAATGACGGAAATAGACATGTAACATTTTTTTATAAAACATGACATACAAATTATTTATAACATTTATATAACAAATCATGTCAACAAGTTTTAATCATAGATCATAATTATTAGTTCACTAGGGTTATAATCGCACTTCCATTCAATTAAATTGTATCTGATCATCATTCGCTGGGGGTTTCGATTAGTTTACTCTTTTCTGATCATCATCTCCAAGTTTAGGTGATTATAAGCTCGTTGAGGGATTTTGTGATTAGATGATCATAAGGTGATTGACGATTAGCTTATTTGACGATTAGCCGGTTATAAGCTCATTTGAAGTATTTGACGAGTAGGTGATTTGAAGGATTTGGCAGTTAGCTTATTTGACGGTTAGCTGATTAGAAGCTCATTTGAAGATTTGACAGTTTGGTGATTATAAGTGAGCGATTTGATGATTAACTTATTTGAAGCGAAAGGTTAGTTGATTCATGCCTAACTTAAATTGTTAATCTCCATAGTTATGAGATTGATTGAGTTGATGAAATGTGGATTTGTAGGTGTTATTCGTAAAATTGTTGATAAACGGAGATCTATATGCGTGTTATTATTCTTATGTTTAATTTACGCTTTCTCAAGTTTACTTGTGTCTATTGTTGTAGTTTATGTGCGTGGATGATGAAATGATACGACGTGATTGTCGTATGATTATTACAGACCATCTGAGTTTATATGATTTAAAGTTTTGCGAGCTTACAGGACTGTATTAGCATATATGATAAAGTTTTTGCTTAAAAATAGATAAATAGGTAGAGCTTAGTGGAAGATAAAATTATAAACTGAATTGTAATGTCGCGTTATTGAATAATGTGAATTTCTATCTTTGTAAACATAGCGAATAGACGTTTAGAACGCATGCTCGACGTATGCGACTATTACGTAATTGTATTTATCTTTATGTATTCTTTAAACGTGCTATAACGTGAGTCTCACTGCCTGCCATGTAACCATTTCCAATCTTGATGATGTTAACAAGGCACCAACTTGGCATATAACAGATATTGGAATAGAGTATGACGATGAGTAACATTTCAATACTTGACGTATATTTTCTGGAACTATCATGAGCCTGTCAAGGCACAGGTATAATACTAACTAAAATTGTGTCTGCATTTTTTTCCACAAAAACTATTTGAACACCTCGTTTTTCTTGTCGCCTTAGTGACTATTGTTTACATTGTTTATGTCGCAGTACTACTTTGAAGGGCGGTTTGACTTGGTTAAGTTTGTGAAGACTGTGCAGGACGTTGGCCTGTTTGTACATCTTTGTGTTGGTCCTTATGCCTGTGCTAAATGGAATTATGGGTCGGTTCTTGAGTATTCAAATACTTTATTATTAAGTACAATTTGGTCAATTCTTTAATTTAATTTATGTTTTCACTGAGCAGAGGATTCCCTCTTTGGCTACAGTTCATTCATGGAATTCAATTCTAGACCATGAATGGGCCCTTTTCAAGTACTCCATTATTAGATGGAGTAGCTTACATGTGCTTGGATTTATTCTTGTGTAGTGTCTTCGTATATATGCTTAACATTTAGCATGTATGATGCAGGGAGAAATGGAGCTTTTTCTAACTAAAATCGGCAACTTAAAGAATCTTTTTGCATCACAAGGAGGACCAATCATTTTGGCTCAGGTTTACATATTGCGCTCAGTTGCTCATAGGATCTAATGATCCTTTAAGCTTTATATTCCTTTTGCTTGTGAGAATATGAGATAATTGTGTTTATGATGAAGTTTTTCTGTTGCGTATAACAGGTTGAGAATGAATACGGAAATGTTGAATGGGCTTATGTAATTGGTGGAGAACTATACGTGCAATGGGCAGCAGAAACTGCTCTAAATTATAATATATCAGCTCCCCGGGTGATGTGCTTAAAGGAAGATGACCCGATCCGATTGTAAGTATCTTATCTCACAACCTGCAATCATATCGGAGTGTCTTAGTAATTTATTAACGAGGCATCCTTTTTCCTTATGTATGTCGTGAAACTAAGGTAAGTGAATATCTGTCAATTAGTTCCAACTGATAGACTCTTTGACCACTATACTACAGATATAGTTCCATTTGAAACAGTAGCTAAACTTCAGTTTTAACTTTACATTAAACAAGTCATTCCGTAAGTTGAATGTATAAGAGTGTTTGGGGAATTGCTTATTTATACTGCTTAAGCTTCTGCTTTCGCGTAACTGACCGATAAGCTAGATAGAAAAAAGAGATATTTGGTTGGATAAAAGCTGACAATGCCAAAGTAATAAAATAGAATCCCAAAGCAAGCATGATCGAATTATTTATCACCGCACCCTGAATCGTGTAGTGAGTCCTGAAGTGTCAAGTCGATCTATTAAACTGATCCTACTCTCTCCATCTAAGAGGGGTGGAAGAGGGAAATATCCTGTAATCTCTTATTTGCATCTTTTTCTCTTTTTGGGGCAGTGGAAGAGGGGTGGGAGGAAAATAATTTGTAGTGTTTGGTGTTAACGAGTGATAGTGATTTGATGACAACTGCGGGTTGACCTGTTGTGGAGTGAGTAAACATATACTTGTAAATTTCTCTCTTTCCTAGCATCTTGCTAGCGTTTTGTTTTTAATAAAAATGTTGTTCAAAAAAGAAAAGAAAAAAAACAGCCCTTCATAACATTGTCAAGGTTAGTGTTGTCCGTCCACTTGAGTTTGAGTACATCGATCAAATCAGTTGGTATGTCCTCCCTATGATTGTGGTATACCCAATTGAATAATGGTGTCCCCATAAGTACGTATTAAGGTTATTTGATAAATTATTAATTATGTGCTTAGGCTAAGACTCTTTTGATCGATCAATGAGATTGAGTGCTGACTATTCATTTAATGCTTTGTGAAATTCCACGTTTGCCAATTTATTAAAATACTCGTATGTCTATGAACATATGGTAAAAACACGTACGGCCCAACTTCAAAAGCATGTAATAAAGGAACCCCACCATGTGGTATTGCATCTAAAGAATTATTGTAGTTGTTTGAAAAATTGTTGTATATGTCTTCGGTATTAAATAAAAGTTAAAAGGAGATGATGATTTGCACATTTTTACTTTTGATTGATACACTCTAATCTGTGTATTAAACAGTTATACATTTATCATACACTGTTTCACCGGATTGTACATATAAGTGCACCAATAAAAAATAAGAGTGTCCCAATCAATCCTCAAAGTTAAATGCATTGTGAAAGATTTATGTGAAAGTGTGTTAAACCTTGTATTGCACTATACATTGGAGTTGCTCTAATTATATACTCCTTTCGTTTTAAAATTATTGTTTATCTTTCCTTTTTTGATATCTCAAATTAATTGTTCATATTACTAAAAATAGATAAAAGAAATTTAATATAGACCACCATATTATCCTTATTTGAATTTATATTTACCAACTTTAAGGAAAACAATAATTAATCAGTTAAGGGTAAACTGTTATTTTGCAAAAAGTAAAAAGAAAAAGCATTAATAATTATGTTTTTTTAAACTATGTTTTTTGTCGAGAGACGATAATTTTAAGACGAGGGAGTAGTATTTGTCATCTAATATATCCATTATTAGATGGATATAGGTCAAACCAACTGGGCTAGCTCAGTTGACCACCAAGGGTGTCTTTGGGGAGGTTGTTACCACATGCGAGAGGTCTTAGGTTCGAGTCTCTCCGTTAGGGTTTTCCTTCAAGGTGAGAATCTATGGGGTTTTGCCCCATAGATGCGTCGATTCGAGGCTGGCAGGGACTACCTTCTGGGTATGTACTGTGGAATCGAATCACTAATTATTATTCGAGGCTGGCATGGACTACCTTCTGGGTAAGTACTGTGGAATCGAATAAGTAACTTAGTAACCGTACTAACTCGCCATTCCAAAAAAAGAAATATATCCATGGTCAGCGAGCAACAGTTAACCTTCTCTTCTATATAAAAAACACACTTCTTATCACTACTGCATAACTTGTGATAGAAATGATTTCACAACTTGGATATCAAATCTATCTCACTTTGATCACCTTCTGGTCATGGTGGTGGGAAGTTGACAACCAACAAGACGATGTTGTTCGCACCATTCTCACTTTTTCTATTCTAGCACTAGTACTTCTATGGTACAAGTGGACGTTAACCTATACTACAATGGGCAAAAATCACTTGTCACCCGGTCCTTATGGCTTACCAGTTGTCGGGTACCTCCCGTTTCTAGGCTCTAACTTGCATGAAAGATTTACGGAGATGGCTAAAAAATATGGCCTAATCTTCAGCTTGCAGCTCGGATGTAAGCTTCATGTTGTGGTGAACTTCGTAGACCTAGTAGAGGTGGTGGCTCGTGAACGAGACCACACTTTCGCTAATCGCACCCCTCCCATAACAACACTTGAAGTCACTTATGGTGGAGTTGACGTTGCATGGTCGAACAACAATGCACAGTGGCGTAACATGCGAAAGCTTCTAGTGAACCAAGTCTTAAGCAGCACAAATCTCACCGCATGTCAGAGTTATAGAACACATGAGGTGAGAAAGACGGTAAATCAAGTTTATAATAAGATTGGGAAGAAGATTGATATTAATGAAATTGCATTCAAAGCTGAGGTTAACGTAGTGACAAGCATGCTGTGGGGTCGTAGCAAATCCAGTGAAATGAAGGATTATAGCCGTTTTGAAGATGAGTTTCGACAAGTAGAGCACAAGATTATTGCGTTACTAGTAGCGCCAAACATCTCTGATTTTCTCCCAATGCTATCAAGGTTCGAGCTGCAAGGAGTTAAGCAAGAAATGAAGAAACAGTTTGAATATCTAGATAGGATTTTAGACACCATTATTAAAGAAAGAATTGAAGAGACATCCAGCAAAAGAAACGGAATGGACGTCGTCAAGGAAGATGGAAAGAAAGTCAACAGTTAACAGTCAACAGTCAACAGTCAACGGTCAACGGTCAAATTAACATAACTTAGCCATCTAATAAGAAGGACTTTTTACAGATTTTATTAGAGCTAAAAGACCGGAAGGATTGTCCTAAATCATTTAGCATGGATCATGTTAAGGCTCTTTTAGTTGTAAGTATTTCTGTTAGTTAATCTTGTTCTTGCTACAACTACAAAAAGTGCTAATACTGAATAAGAAAAAATGTTATAACTGCAGGACATGGTAATTGCAGCAATAGACACGACATCAACGATGGTAGAATGGGTGATGACAGAGATTCTTAATAATCCAGGTGTTATTAAAAATGTTCAGGATGAATTAACCGAGGTTATCGGTATGAAAATAGTCGAAGAGTCTGATGTGCCTAAGTTGACATACTTGGATGCAGTTGTCAAAGAAACATTTAGACTACACCCTCTTCTTCCTCTATTAATCCAGAGATGCCCTGACGAGTCTTGCATGATGGCAGGATACACAATTCCAAAGGGTACCATCATGTATATGAATGTTTGGGCAATTCATCGGGATCCTGATGTTCGTGGGAGGTCAGGATCTAATGCCTGCCATATCACGCGTCCCGTCGGGTTTAAGAACCCAATGGTTTTTCTTCAAGGCAGACTTGTTGTCGACGTAAACCTTGGCCATATGTTGCTTGATGCCATTCTTGATTTTTGGCCAAAGGTCGAAGCAGATGTGGGGCCTCAAGTCAAAGTTTTGCTGCAATCATATATAACAAAAATAGATATAGAGATATAAATAAATAAACAAATTTAGATAAATATACACATTTAAATAAATGAACACGATAATAAAATAATATAAAAGGATAATGAAATAACTGACCATGAGCTTTCCCAAGACCCTCGCCTTATTCTCTGGCTCGATTTTGTGCCAAGAAGGGTGGTACCTTGGGTACTCCCTAACGATCTCGCCTATAAGTTTACTCCACTGAGCCGCATGCTCACCAAGATGAAGCATCGTGCCTCTAGCGTTTCACTCAACCAGATTCGTTCAGCGGCCCCAGTCCATCCACAATTCTTATTAGCCCGAGGTTCCTGGTTTCCCCGCGGGTCCCTAGTCGGCTGCTCTGCCTCCCCTGTTGGATTTTTGACCTCCCCTGCCTACAAATTCAAGTAAGAGATAACGTCATCAAAATTCAAGGCAAGCAAATTCAAGTTATCAAGTTTATGCTTATATTACAATAATCCAGAAATTCTTACCTCGGCAATCGGTGCTAATCGGACGTGAAGGGGGACGATCATCACCGCCACCATCTCCACCGTGACCCTGTGCTACTACTGCTGACATCTGTACAAGTACAAGTAGAATCATGGTTCTAAAAGGCGTGCCATAGCGCCGCAAAGGCCTCGCAAAGGCGCGAGGCGTGACCTCTACGCCACGCAATTGACCAAGGCTTAGGCTTAAGGCTTGACATGAGATGAGGAGTGAAAATACGTGATAAGACGCGATAAAACATGATGCGTGAAGGCTATTTTGAATTTAATTTCGATAAAAATCATATTTTTATATAGAAATGAAAAAGATTACATGCAAACATAGTTTCTTTACTTTATTCCTTATGTATGACACTTTTTGTAAAGTCAATATATTTGTACTATAATGTAAATTTATAAATATTTTCATATTTTATACCGCTTTAAGTCACATCTTAAAAACGCCATGACTTGCCATTGCTCGCAAAGGCGTGAGGCTTGGCCATGCCGTCACGCCACGTCTCACGCTATTTATAACCTTGAGTAGAATAACATATAGAAATTCATGAATAAAATCATATAAGCATGCACACATTCAAATACATACACATTCAAATAAATATACACATTTAAACAATCCACAACCATAACTGCGTTTTAACGATACAATTAGTTGTTATATGCACTTAATTAAACACATTCAAATGATTCGACACTTAAACTCATATACGAGGAATACAAGCTGTTTTGTTCACCTAGTGAAACTATGAAAGGCAATCCTAACCTACTCTTTAAATGATTCGTCTCATATATGAATGTGTATAACTGATTTACTATTTGAGAAAATTTCGGCAGCATTTCCCCATAAAAATATATTTTTTTGTTTTTTAAATCAACTCCGCCAAATATGTGTTTAAAGACATATTCGTAGGAGTAACAGGAAGAAATACAGTCGAAAACATCTCAAATAGAAAAGTCAACTAACGTCATTCATATCCTAAAAAGACAAAACATTCAAAAGTCAGTCCCAAATAAGGGACTTTCCGATATTAATTCTAATAAATTAATTTCGACGGGTTTTCTATAGGTAATAACTTCCCGACGGGGATTTTTCGAAATTAATCACTAAAATCCTAAAACATTCAATAAAACAAATACCAAACGCATAACATATTTGAACGCATATCCAAACGCAAATCCAAACGCATATTTAAATAACATATCCGCATAACCAAACGCATATCTAAACGCATAACCAAACGTAAATAACCAAACACACATTACAAACATACATTTAAATCAAATAAGCTGTTTTTAAATAGCTTATGCTGATAAGCTGTTTAAAAACAACTTATTATGATGAGCTATTTAAAAGCAGCTTATTATGATAAGCTGTTGTTAAGCAGCTTATTATGATAAGTTGTTGTTAAACAGCTTATGCTGATAAGTTGTTGTTAAACAGCTTATGCTGATAACCTGTGGTTAAATAGCTTATTCTGATAAGCTGTTTACAACAGCTTATCAACATAAGCTGTTTAACAACAGGTTATCAGCATAAGCTGTTTAACAATAGCTTATCATAATAAGCTGCTTTCTGATAGCTTATTCCAAATACAGCTTATTCCAAATGATAGCCTATTCCAAATGCAATACTAACAACAGCTTAATGACAACTTATTCTAAATGCAATACTAACATTTCAATTCACGGCTTATATATAACATACATTTCAATTCACAGATATATATAAACTAACTAACATTTGATTTCATTTCAATTTCAATTCACGGCTTATATATAGGGTAACTAACATTTCATTTTAATTCACGGCTTATCACAAAAAATAGAACGTACTGTAGTCTCGGCTGTGGCCTCGAGCTATGGTCTTGGGATGTGGTCTCGGGCTTGGGTTGTATAAAAAGGGAGCACATTATCGGTTGTTTAAAACAACTACATATATACTATACAACCAAACCCGGCAACAAACAAACAATCCTGACTACATATATAACTGATGACATCAAATAACGTCTATTTTATAGCATCATTTATCCCATGTAATTAACCCATTTTGTATGATTATTGCAAAGAATTGTTACTTAATCGTTTGTATTTGAGAATTGCAGTAATTACGTAGTACTTGGTGAATATTAGCAAAAGGCGCGCATTCTGGAGCTTAAACGAAGATATTTGAAGATTACTGTTTTGACAACCAATACGCCGTATCCATCAAGGAAGATATGGCGTATCCGTGCCTGCACTCACCAAAGACCACAAAGGAAACAAGATCAATACGCCGTATCCGAGAAGACCAATACTCTGTATTGGAGATTATAGTAGTGAATATCTGGAAGATATCAAATGTGGTTCCAACTCAATAACACCCAATACGCCGGTGCTAAGACATTATATACGCCGAACGAACCGACACCAGACCCTATAAATAGAAAACTCAAAACGAGTTTTATGTGACTAAATCATATGACACGATACCTAAACCAAAAAAGTCCAATTTTAGAGGATAAAAAGTGTAGAAGAGGTCTGCAACGCATTTCAATCCATAGGAGACAACATGTAATATCTTATACTTTTGTAATCGTTCAGTTTTTGGTATCATTCGTTAACTCGGTTAGTTTACCTTGGCTAGACCATTACACTTGTATTAATTATGATGTTTGAAGGCTAATACCTTCGGGTATATAGTCATTATCATGAAGATCTGAATGTTTGGTTTTGTTTATATCTCGATTGCATAATTTTATCGTTATATGCTGTTTATGTTACAAATTATACTATTTATGTGCTTTAATATGCGACCTAACGTTCAACTGGATCTAGTAATACGAACCAAGTAATCTAGATGCCGGGATAGCTCTTCATATAGTGATTTATACATCTAGAATCATAGGATCACAAATATTGTCCTGCTAAATCCGTGCTAGGATATCGCCTCTAGCTTAACTAGATATCGAATATTGCCTCTGGCTTAACTAGATATCAGATATTGCCTTTGGTTTATTGAACAAGTTTACTAGCAGGTGAACCTAAACAATTCAACAAATAACGTTCTGATTCCCATTGATATTATACACACGTGACTAATAGTGTATAAATCGCCGTTAAGCAATAAGTGGGTAAAGTCTCTATGAGCTAGGGTTTAACAAGATCACCATTGCTTTAATCCATAAGTCGAATTATAATCAATATAAATAAGGATGCTTTATGCGGATGCTTTATGCGGATGCTTTAATTGTAACAAAATTAATGTATCTGGGTCTTAGGAAGAAGTCCCGCCTAATTCTTAAGAATGATATGCCACCTCGAGATAAGTAATAATTGCACTGAATAAACAAACCAACTTCTATATCGGATTAATGATGGCTAATACAGTTTTCTATCATAAGGCTTGACCGCTCTTTTTATCTCTTGTTAATTGCTTGCTAGGTTAAAGTGTCTAGAATTGAGTGTAGTCACCACCTAAACCGTGCATCCTCAGGCTGAAAACCCCCTTTACATGTTAGAATTAAATTAAAACTAACATATGATTAGAATAGGTTTGATTTTAGATTAGAATTAACTAGACTAGATAACTCAAAATAGTAATAAGTTAGAAAGATTTTAATCTCGCTTCAAGTGTTTCGCACCCTACTTACCACGAAACACCACCAGACCGGGTACACGCCCGATAAAGTGACAGACAGGGATATGGTTAATTCCGGTAAAATATAAATAAAAAACTTGAACCTTTTATAAATAAACACCACACAACGACACATCAAATTTTTGGTGCCGGGGAGTGAAAATTAATCTTGATTTTTATTTGATATTTTGGTTTTTAACATTAGATTAGATCTAACCCTTAGGAGTAGTGTAAATTAGATTAGTGTATATTCTTGTATATTCTATATATTTTTATATATTTGTTAGTTTAATTGTTTGTTTGTATATTTGTGTTTAATTGTTTGCGTATTTAATTGTTTTTCTTAATACACTGTTCTGGTCGATAACTTAATACGGCGTATCCATTTCCATCGGATACGGCGTATCCAACTTTCTGTCCAATACAGCGTATTCATTCAAACTGATTAATACGACGTATCCACTCCCATTGGATATGACGTATTGATCATCTGGAACAGAATCAGAAATCTTGGTTTTCCTATTTGATTTTCGTGCTAAAATTTTTATATCTTTCTTCAGAGCAAATCCTGCTGATATTTTTACCTGTGTTACAGGAAGTACTTATCAGAGCTAGTAGACTGAAGAAGAAACCATAAGAAGTCATGGCAGAACTAATTTCAGAAAAATACACGAAAAAGGCTCAAAATAAATCACATCTTTCTATTACATGTAACGATATTAACATTGAACACAGCAAGGAATTTTTGGAGGAATTGCAAGTGAATGCATACCACGGATGAATTGACGAAGACGTGATAAACCACATTGTTATGGTACTTAAAATGATTGATTCAATCTACATTCCTGGTGTGGATTCCCATCAACTACGAATGAAAATCTTTCCTCTCTCGCTGGCTGATGAAGCAAAACAATGGTGGATAAACAAAGGAGACGGAAAAATCACCGTTTGGGAAGAACTTGTTGAGAAATTTTTCTGTAAATTTTATCCTGAATCGTACGATGGAGAAGAAGAAATGTTTGACGAAGGAGATAACTAGGGGATAGATCCACTTGAATTCATATCGCGAATAAATTCATCATTTGATAAACATATGAAAATAGATGGAAGAACTAAAAAGGTATTGTTCCATGCTTGGATGAATGGGAGTTGGAATAAGAGACGAATGAATGACAGAATCTTGAGAAATAACAATACTACTGCTGACTTGTCCTTCAAGCCTTATCTGATAACACGCGGAAAATGCGACACCAAAAAGGAAGATGAACAAAGTCAGACGAAGCCCAAATATAGCAATACATCTGAATTCATTGATGAGCAACCTAACAAAAGAATATGTAAAGCAGAAAAGTTTGAAGCTATTCAGTACTCGCTTAGACCCAGTGAAGAATATATTGCTATAAGAAGATGTGAATATGATATTTGGGAGAGAAACGAAGATAATATGTCTAAAATTTACCAAGATATTTTTCAGAAAAAGGACAACGGATGGAAGGTGACGCGCACCAAATAACGATGAAGAGAAGCTGAAGAAAAGTCTAACTTAAAAACTTCGCTGTAAACAAAAGTGCTTCCCGGGAGACAACCCGGATTGTTATTTAATTTTATCGAGTCTGTCTTCCCAGACATCAATACAGCGTATCCGCTCCATACCATACGGCATATTGATTGTCTGGACGTTATCAGTCTTTACTTTTTATGCACTTTAAAAACATTATTGTCAGTTCTGGCAATATGGCGTATTCATGCACATGATACGGCATATTCACCAAAACTGACCCGTATTTAGTTTGTTTAGTTTAGTTTAAATTAACCGTAGGTACCAAGATAGGAATACACGTTTTTTTTTATCCAATCTTATATACAGGACTCTCGAGAAGAGAAATATCTACGAATGATTGGTGGGAGAATTTTAACAAATCTGTGAGAGACTTGAAGTGTTGGAGTTTTGAAACTATCAAGGAAGGCGGCTGTTCAACACACATTCTTGCTACGATAAACTGCAAGCATGGAGAATTATCTACCTGAAAAATATCAGGGTAGTCTACTTATTCTTAATTCTCTTTAATTTCCCGTAGTTAATGTTGTTATCTATACAAGAGAGCGTTGTATAATTCAAGTTGGGGGGATTGGGAATTAAGAATTTTACTTACCTAATTTTTCACCACTAAGAATGATTGAAATTATCACAAAAATAAAAAAAAAGTTCAAGCATACTCTTTTTGTGAAAATTACTTGTTAACCTAACCGCACACAATAACCCTTGATAGATATGTGAGGATTTAACCTTATCCGTTTTCGAAATGTTTTACCCAAATCCACAGAATATTGAGTGCGTGTCCGTGATGTTTGTAAGACTTTAGAACTGGCTTGGTATATCAGATCAACTGCATGATAATACTATGGATTTTAGATGTGAGTAACTTATTTAAAAATGTGAAATATAAGGATTACAACATATCCAAAATCGCCTTTACATTGTTGCTTATTAATACCTAACAACGACAGGTTATATTTTAACCCCCTAAAAACCCCCTTTGTTTACTCCACTATTTAATGAGAACAGGATACCCAATACCAACCATAGATCCCAATCCTTTATGGAACACATAACCCAATTATATGTTTCTGTATACACCATTACAACCATAGCCGATACCCTGTTAGATTAAGTTAATGTTACATTTGTCTATTGCATAAAGTGTAAATTGAGTATTTATCTGAGTCTTATGGTCCTATTTATGGTACGGTTGGAAGAAATATGCAACATCTTAAAAAGGAAGAGTTATATTATTAGACAAAAACTCGTGTAATTTTACTGACAATCAAAATTACTGTATACGGTCTAGAAGATGGAGGAATTATCGAAGGAATTAACCGAAAAATTATGATCGTGAAGAAAGGTTAAATTACAACCCGAGTTTCATGAGTATAATAGTGTTTAACAAAAAAAAAGAAAAAAAATCAAAAAAATAAAAAATATCAATAAAAAGAGAGAAGAATAGTTTGAAAGATAATCGTTTCTGCAACTACCGAGGAATTACACGAGGGTGTCGAGTTAGTCGTTATACGTTTTCAGAAAAATCGACGATGTAGAGTAGTGTAAAAAGTAGAGATATCCCATTGCCTTAAAAGTATTAAAGTATGGGATGTTTGGAAGTTGACCATTTACGGAACGCGCCAACTTAGGTTGTTTAGTTTTTATCTATGGCTAAGGAAAAGACGTTGTAAAATAGATATGGTCTTTATCATGGTAACAGGACAGTGAAAAAGAGTCTAGCAACTGTGATTTTTAAATGACTTAATCTTTTTGTTTCATAACTTTTATTTCAACAACAATTTATTTTCTTCAAATCATAACCATGGGTTTTTTAACGCAATGAGGATGTGAACGAGCGTGCTGGACCCTATTCTGTACTTTAACGCCGTGTATTGCATGTCTCGAATTGCCTTGTTGGTTTATTACTTTTGACAAAAGTTAGAAGATCCATACCCTATATTACTTTACTATTTCATATGTAACACCCCCGAATAATTCACATAGCATACGAAGCTAAATATGGGGTATAACTTCCTGAAACAACATACATAATCATCAAATGACTCAAAAGAAGACATTATAAGAAAATTTAGATATCATTCAATAATATAACAGATAGTTTTTTAACAAAAGACGAAGTCCCAAAAAAGAAGATTAAACCATAACGTGTGTGAATGATAACAAGGTTTGTGACTCCTTCAAGTTCCTTGCCACTCCAGTGCCTTAAAACTGCTTATTACCTGAATAAAACATGCTAAAAAGGGTCAACTACAAAACAGTTTGAGTAAATTCATAGGTTTGTAATTAATGTGGTTGAATACACGTCATAGCAAAGTGGGTAATAATTATACAATTAGGCAATTAACATGAAAAACATTATTATTTGCCCTAAGCTTTTACACCAACACGTAACATGGAAAGTGGCCACGCTTAGTGACATTATTGAGGAACAAATAGCCTCAACTGAAAGGAAACTATTGCCAAAAGTTACCCATTAATTCCACAAATATAGTGCGTTGATTACCTCTGTACATGTAACACAATCACAGGATCGTCCCCCCCCCCAAAAATCCCAATATATCACTTAAACCACAATATGCGCGTTCACTTTTATACAATAAATAGGTTTACGCAAGATGATTAATGGTTCATAATTAAATGATATTGGCGATAGTAAACTTAAGCATAAAATATCAGGATAGCTAAACAGTTAGGAAAAAATACATTTATACAAAAGTTTATAATCATGGTATCCCCCCACGGGTTTAGAAAACCTGTAAAGGGTGTTACTAAGACACACTTTTAAGGGTAGTTTGAATAAGACAAAAGTGACTCAATTGTGAAATAAACGACCTTGTCCACGCAACCTGGTGGTATAATATGTCAAGTCTTAGTTGAATGTATCAAAACTTTAATTTCCAAAAAGTTTAACGAAAATGATTAGTGGTTAGTATTAAGTTTTTTGAAAAACATCGTACACAATTCTGGCTATCATACTCTAGAGGTCATGCATAAACGATTGAGGAGCTAGGACACTTAAATCGTAATCAGACAGCAACTCAACAAAATTCTACCCAAATGAAAACACCTCACATGAAAATCCCTATTAACCGGGATGATTACGTATAATTTAAATTATATAGATTTTTTATCTTTTTAAGGTATCTTCAAACGCAAGAGTGAAGATATAAATATGTAAATATATAACAGTAATTATTTTAAAAGAATTTCGATACGTGAGTCGAATACAAAACTACAATATTATAGGACAAGAGCCTTAAATAAATCGAGTCTTAAACTATTAAATTATATTATTATAATTAATATAAAAATTTATTACATAATATAAACCCTTGCTAATAATAAAATGAAATATATAACCCTTGGAATATTAATTTACACTTAAACAAAACGCCTTACAAATATATATATTAAACAATAAATTCGCTAACTTTTTGAAATATGTCAAAACATCGCCCTTGTGTATTAACTTTAGGAAAATTACCATGTTTTCCGGCCCAGAATTTCATACTTTTCAAAAGTTACCAATATAAACCCCTCAAGCAAAAACAATTTGCATTACTAGTACAAACTCATATACTTTGTATTTTGTTAATCTCAAAATCAATTTGCAGTGTAATAACATACTTAAAAGCTAAAATAAGAAGTTTTTTACAAGCTTTGTAGCTTATGTAAAAGCGCTAAATCTTAAAAAACTAAAATGGCAACGTTTGTTTTAAAAATCTAAACACGCTGGTTTTAAGTAGCTTAAAGGGTTTGAAAATAATAAAAAAATGATAGAATATGCATTAATATAGAATCAGCTAATGGCTATAAAGCTAAAATGAAATTACTTAAAATTCGTTTGTTTAGGGTTTAAGGTAGGAGGCGTTTTGGTTTAGGCAACCCGAACGCTAAAGGTATGTAATATAAGTAGCGTAGTCCACACAAGATTAAAAATAATTGAAAATGGTCTTATAACAAAGGATAATCTTAAGCAAGCATAATAAAGGTGTACTCCCTCGATATACGTGTTTAAACAAAGGATCCTAAATACTGCTATAAACTTTTACAGGCCGAATAACCACCTACTGTTAAGCAAAGTGTGTGGTTAGCAAACCGTACCTCTCCCTTGAGAACCTGATCCAGAAAGACCGGACCGAACCCTAGACCGACCTTACCGTACCGCATTTTTATTTTTGTTCTTACCGTGTTCAGGAGTGTTATGGTACCAATTCGTTCCTCGTCCGTACTGTCCGGTCCGTACCAACCAAAACCCTATGATAATGCGTGTAGGACCACCGGACCGAAGAACCAGACCTAGACCAACCTGTACCTTTACGGTCTTGTCCCTCCGTCTTCCATATTGGCTATTAGACGGTCCTCGTTCCAAGGTCGTGTCTGTACCCCTGTTTGGTCCTGTCCATGGACCGTGCTCACCGCCTAGTTTAGCTTGATCAAATGATTAAGACAAGTATTTATACAAGATCTAAAACAATACAATAGCTTATTGAACGAGTAGAAAAAGCTACTATACAACGTAATGGGTGAAATGGATCGAAAATGAGCAAATATAACCCGAACTTTAGGAGATGAATACAAGGAGCATTCTATTCCTTCATAGCTTGCATACTAAATGTCTTAAAGAATCTTCTTATTTTCTTTTCATGATATCGAAATAGGATCCAGGAGCAAGTTAGTGATGTTTTATAATATTATGATTTTATAGTGAATGTAATGTTTTGTTGTTGTTTAGAACACAGAGGCCAAAGAAGATTAGATGGCCAAGTAGTGTGGAGTGAGTGACCAAGATATTAGAGAGTCTGGTGGCCAAGGTTTGCTTATTATGACTATAGGAAGGCTAGGACTGATGCCTTGGAGAGGTTTTGAGAATTAGAGAATGGGTCGTGTTATACCTAGTAGGTGCAATGTAGTTTTGCCCCCTATCTAGAGCTATAAGGGATGCAAGTAGCTTACATTGAGGTGGAGGTGACAAGGAGGTAATAAAGATTCTTAGCAAGGTATTAGGCAAAGTGGTGCATCATGGTGGTGAAAGGGTGGTTGCTTGGTTTTAGCTTGGTTCGAACTAGTTTAAGTGGTATCGAGTGATTAGGGTTTGGGTTAGAGTTTGGGTATAGGACGAGCTATGGTTAGGTTTTAGGAGGTAAATGGTGTTTAAATGTGTGCTTAATGTTTTTGTAACTTGTGCTTAAAAGGTGGTACAAAATCTACAAAGAAATTAGAGAGAAAATGGCTCATTTAAATATTGTGCTTAATTGACTTGTACTATGAGCTTAAAGGAGTTGTACATTGGTTTTGGAGGGAGAATATATTCGAATGTTATGCATTGTACACTTGTACACATGCCTTATTAGCTTGAACATTTATTTTGTATATAAACATTACATATAATCAAGGTTTTGATATAAACGTTAACGTATAAAATCCGTTTTATTAACGTTTATTAAATAGTATTGAAATTATAACTTAATTGGTGACAAATGAGTTTTAAACATATGTGCTTGACATATTAGAATGTTAACTGACATAACACTTGAATGGAATTGGCAAAATAAAGTTCGTTTGAGCACGTTAACTTTTGAAATGGTAAAGTTACGTTACATTATGGATGGAATAAAGCAAAAATATTTCCATGAAAATGGTTGCATCTAATTTAATAGATGGAAATTACACTTGCATCTAATTTAATAGATGGATAATTACATAGGAGAAAATTGTGGGTTGTTATAGACTCCCAACCATAAAGAAATCTCGTCCTGAGATTTAGTTGGTTGTTGCAGTGATGTTTGGAAATAAATGTAGATACATGGCACAATTTATCTTTCGCGTTCCCCCATGTACATTCTGGTCCCTCTATTTAGAAGTTCCATCTTACATTGACTAGGATACGCCATTTGTCTCAGTTGCAGTGACTCCTTCTGAACTCCATAATTTCTAAATTGGTTCTCCACAAACTTAAAGTTTTGTCTTTGAAAATCGAAGCTCTTTCAATTGGAATGACGAGTGATATTCGGACGAGTCTATGGCTATTCTTTAGATTAGATAGCGTGGAAGGTACTCATAGAGAGACAGTTACTTCATTGGAATGACGAGGGATTCGTCGAATAGGCATTTCTTTAGATTAGAAACGTGGAAGGTACTATAGACATTACTGAGTTCTTCAGGAAACTCAAGTTTGTATGCCACTGGGCCGATCCTTTTAAGGATCTTAAATCGTCCAATGTACCGGGGGTTAAGCTTTCCTCATTTTCTAAATCGGATGACACCTTTCCGAGGTGACACTTTTAACATAACGTGATCTCCAACTTGGAGTTCTAAAGGCTTTCACCTTATATTGTCGTAACTCCTTTTCCGGTCTCTTGCAGCTTGCAAGCGTTGTCGAATTTGTATTATCTTTTCGGTGGTTTCATGGATTATATCTGGTCCCGTGAGTTAAACATCTCCAACTTCGGCCTAGCAGACAGGTGATCGACACTTTCGACCATAAAGTGCCTCGAATGGTGTTGCCTTAATACAGCCATGGTAACTGTTATTGTAAGAAAATTCTACCAGTGGTAAATGTCTCTCCCATCCTTTTCCAAAATCTATAACACAGGCTCGAAGCATATCTTTGAGTGTTTTGATGGTTCTTTCACTTTATCCATCAGTCTGAGGATGATATGCCATACTCATATCTTAATTGAGTACCCAAAGAATTCTGCATTGACTGCCAGAATCTAGATGTGAAATGACTGTCACGATCTGAGATAATGGATATCGGCACTCCATGTCGTGAAACTATTTCCTTTATATACAACCTTGTAAGGGTTTCCATACTATTTGTCGCTCTGGTGGGGATAAAATGTGTTGATTTGGTAAGGCGGTCTACAATGACCCAAATTGTGTCATGTCCACTTGATGTTTTGGGTAGTTTTGTAACGAAGTCCATTGTTATTCTTTCCCATTTCCATGTAGGTATCTCTGGTTATATTAGTAAGCCAGATGGCTTCTGACATTCTGCTTTAACTCTAAAACAGGTTAAACACTTGCCAACATATTCAGCGATGATTGCCTTCATGTTAGGCCACCAATAGAGTTTCTTTAGATCCTGATACATCTTGTCAGAACCTGGGTGGATGGAATACTTTGATTTATGGGACTCATGCATGATCAAGTCCCTTAAATTTCCAAAGAGTGGTAACCAACTTCGATTCTTGATACATTGGGTTCCATCAGGACGTATTTCAAATGCTTTGTCCATTCCTCATAGGTTCTCAGCTTCGATGTTCTCTTCTTTGATTGCCTCAGTTTGGGCTTCGAGGATTTGTGATGGTAATTTTAGGTGAAGGGTCATGACTAATGCTCTAACTCGGAGTGTTTTGATTCGTTCCTTCTGGCTTAAGGCATCTGCTACAACATTTGCATTTCTAGGATGGTAGCGAATCTCGTAATCGTAATCTATGAGCAATTTTAACCATCGGCGTTGTCTCATGTTCAATTCTTTTTGATCAAGGATATGCTGAAGACGTTTATGATCAGTGAACACAATACACTTTGTGCCATACAAATAGTGTCTCCAAATTTTAAGAGTGAACACTACTGCTCCTAATTCAAGGTCGTGTGTGGTATAGTTCTCTTCATGAGGCTTGAGTTGCAATAACTTTTTCTCTTTGCATTAACACCGCTCCCAGACCTTGGAGTGATGCATCATAGTAAACGACAAAATCATTGTTTCCTTCTGGTAATGCTAAGATTGGAGCTTCACAAAGTTTTTGTTTTAGCAGTTAGAAGGCTGACTCTTGGTTTTCTCCCCAGATATACTTCTTGTTTTTCTGGGTTAATTCAGTCAAAGGCTTTGCAATCTTCAAAAAACCTTCGATGAATCTCCGATAGTATCCGGCAAGTCCTAAGAATTGGCGTACTTCTGTGGGTGTGGTAGGAGATGCCCAATTCTTAACTGCTTCAATCTTGGCGAGGTCAACGTGAATTCCTTGACAGTTAATCACGTGTCCTAGAAATTGCACGGTACTGATCCAAAAATCACATTTGGAGAACTTGGCATATAATTTATCCTTTTTGAGTAATTCTAGTATTATTCTCAGGTGATCTGCGTGTTCTTCTTTGTTACGGGAGTAGATGAGTATATCATCAATGAACGTCCCAAGAAATTGCGCGAAGTTTAGCTGCTCCAGAAATCACAATATGTAGAAGCTTAGGCATATAAATCATCTCCTTTTTGAGTAATTCCAAGATTATTCTCCTGTGATCCTTCGTGTTCTAGCTTTTGTTAACGGGGATTATGATGAAAAATCATCGATGAAACACTATCACAAATTTATCAGTATGATTTGCACGACACGGTTCATGAGTTCCCATGAACACAGCAGTGCAGTTAGTTAAAACCCCCCAAATGGCATCACTGTAATTTGAGTGTCCCTACCTTCTGCAATTTTGAAAGCAGTCCTTATTCTTGGGAATATCTTCATCCTCATGACTTCTCAGTTGTGAATAGCCCTAATCTTATGTATAATTCTCGAGGATAGTAACTCAAACCTTGAAGCTGCTCGAGAATAAGTCATCGATCCCTGGGATAAGTGGGTACCAAATCTTTATAGGTGAGTTTATTTACTCACGGTAATCGATACATATTCTGTAAGAATCTTCATTCTTTCTTAACAAAATAATGACAGAGCTCCTCAACTGGATGCGAAATACTTGGTCGAATAAAACCTACAATCTGCTAACTCTTGGAGTTGCTCAGAATAGTACTGCATTCCTGAGTGACTAATTCTGTAGGGTGCTGCTGGTGCTACTTTGTGCTGCTCCTAGAATTAAGTTCCGGATTGAAATTTCTACTTTGCGAACTGGAAGAAGGCCGGGTAGATTTTCGGGAAAAACTTCCAAAAATTCTCTGACTACTGGTATATCTTCTAGACGTTTTTCGCCTGACTTCTTCTCCATTACTTGGGCTACGAAAACTTGATATCCCCTGGATATATATCTTTCGGTTTTAATACAGGATATGAGGTTTAGTCGAGTTTTACTTTGATCACCTCGTATGATCAAAGTTGTCAACCGTCGATTGGGAATGTGGGAAGGACGACTTTCCTCGACATAAATAATTCTACATGATACTTGGATAACCAATCCTTACCAATGACGTACGTGGAAACTACCGAGTTGTTAATCAGTATGATAGATCAAGTTTTGTGAAAAGGTTGGTTAGGCAAAATCAGAGTGGAAACTCTTGGAATAACTTTATTATTTAGTATCTAGTTTCCATCATCCATTTCAATTTCGTAAGTGGTATCTGTGTTATTGGTGGGATATTAATCTTAGAGGAGCAAGAGATATGGTAACGAAACTTTTATCGGCTCCTGAGATTCAAATAATTACTCTAGCTAAATGTTGGATTTATAAGGAACGTACCCGTGACATTATAACGTTCGCTAGGTTCATCTGGTGATCTATTCATGTCTCTCAGCAATATGCTCTAGACCTACCAGTGTAGCAATGTTGTTTGCCTTTGAGCACTCAAATTTCTTTATATTGTTTATTTCTCTCCCAAGAGCAATGACAAGGTTACTGACACTGGCTTGCAGGTTTGCTATCCAGTGGACTGGGCCTGTTTTTCTAGCCGTTCCTGATCTTAGTGACCTAACTTGTTGCTCAATTCTTACACTTGACATGTGCAGAGGTCCTGTGTAATGCAGGGTGTCATTCTTACACAGGGAAGCTACCAGTATGACTTACAACTATTATTAGATGGGGTGAGTCATGCATAAGTCTGCCTTATACGGTATCTTTGCCTATGGGGCATAGTTCTTGTTTGTTGTGTGGTGATCATTGTTTCGGGTTGAAATTGTTAGTTACATAGTCTGGTAGTTGATTGATAGTGAAAGGAAGTTCCTTCTATCAATCAAACTTTCGTTTGTGATCCATCTTTGGTTCCATTGCAGCAAAATTATCGCTTGTTACTTGATCCTTAACCTTTCTGGAGTTATAGGTAATGGCTTCCTCCAAAGTTTGAGGCTTTAGAAGCGGTAAACATTTCCTCATACTTTTGGGTGATCCCCCATACTTTTGGGTAATCCCCCGATGAAGACTTCCATAAGTTTCTCAGAATTTGGCACCATAGTTGGGCATAAAACTGCCAATTCCTAGAATATTCTAATGTAAGTCTTGAGATCATTTCCTTTTACAATCAAATTGTAAAATTCATCTTCCATTTTCTTGACCTCGGTTTAGGGATAATACTTCTTTATTAAGAGCTTTTTCAATTCGGACCAGGGAATCTTGTAAGCTTCCTCTATTCCAATAGGCTGGGTGAATGAATTCCACCAGGACAAAGCTTCTTCAGTTAGAGTACCAGTAGCAAATTTCACTTTGCAGTCCTCGGTACAGTTACTACGGAGAAATACTAATTCAGTTCGTTCAAACCAGTGGATGAGACCAACAGCCCCTTTCGTACCTTTTAAATTGAAAGGTTGGCAGCTCATAAACTCTCTGTAGCTACATTTTCTTGCTACATGAGTTTCTCTTTGCCCGGTGTTCCTATTGGTATTTTCAAAATTTGCCATGGTAGCAGCTTGTGCTTCTAGAGCTGCGAAAACACTATCAGCAACTAGTTTCTTGATGGCGGCCTGAGTCATGGCTGGTGCTGCAGATGTTAATGTCCTCTTGGGAGCCATTCTATTAACATTTACAAGACAATACAAAATAAGAATATATCATTGTATGGATTCTTATTTGGTACAAGTTCTAACAAAGAAATACACATTCTTTGATATTACATTGCAGGATATAATGGAAAATTTTTAGAATGGATACTCTAACAAGCATCTAACTCATTAGGTTTCTCGGGGACTGGTTTACTTTCCAATGGTTTCAGTATGATCCATAATGAGTTATCTAACTCTGCAAAGATAGACTCATCTGGAAGTCTTAGATTCCAAAAATTTTATGCTCAATGTCTTGATTATTAATCATATCCATGATATCTGGGTACAAAGGTTTGAGAAAACCGGATGGTAAGAGAGCCATAGTAACCTAGATACATAAAGATATGATACATCACACTACAGAATATAGGATAGACAACCATGACATACATAAATATGTATCATTAAACAGCGAGGTATAATGGAATCACAACTTCATTATGTCATAAACAACTTGTCTACATATTTTACATAGTCAAAATTTGACAAGTGTCATTATTTATGCCACACATCCAGTGGTTGGATTCTAACAAAAGCTGTAAATGATAAGGATCTAGTCTAGTAGTCTGGTGGTCCTCCCTTGTGGTTCTTGAGTTCATGGATCTTGTCCAGAAGACTCTTCATATCTGATCGGTGGCGAACCTGGATATCCTCGATGAGTATCTCTAGAGTAGAAGTCCTGACGCGAGCAAGAACAATCTCGTCATCATGCCTTATTTGCTTTCTCTGAAATCTAGAAATCTGGGTACGGGCTTCTTGAAGTTCGGTTTCTAGTTGGTCAAAATCTCGTTGTATGATTACTCGACCATTACCAAGACCTTTTATCTTTTCTTCCATGTGCTCAATGCGCTCAAAAGGGAGTTCATCTAAGTGATTCAAAATAGTCTCGATTTGTTCCTCATGGCGCTCCAGATGTGTCTTATGAGAACTCTCTCCCATCTCAAATACATAAGGTGGGGCAAAAGAATCAGTAGAGGAGGATGATAGGAAACGGGCTCGTTTCTGAGGTGGCAAAATCTCCTCGGGAAGAAAGAAATCTCGGGGATCAAATAGTAGTGATGGTGGTAACACTGGAGATGGAGGCAAAATAGTTGGTGGAGCAATAGGAGCTCGTGGTAGTGGAATAGGTGATTCATTATTAGTAGCATTATATGCTTGCATGACCTTCATATACGGATCATCGTGAAAAGGTGAGATGGCTAGCGAGGCCAAAAGATCCTTAGATAAATCCTCTGAAGGATCAGAAGAAGTGTTTCCTGGTGAGGCTGGGGAATAGTCCGGTGAAGCCAGGGTATAGTCAGGAGTATTTGTAGAGGAAAAAGCATCCTCAATATAGGAATTAGATAGGACGATAATAGGGTGGGTGGATGTAGACATAACTCTGTAACAACCCAGTGGAAATAACATAAGTTATTTATATAAAAGTTATGTATCTTTACATACTATTCAGGAAATGTAGTGGCACGGAGGACTTTCTTGAATGGAAAATAGTTATAGTTTAGGTTTTAACCTTGTTCTCTATAACCACGGCTCTTGATACCAATCTGTAACACCCTGATAATTCACATAGCAACGGAAGCTAAATTGGGGGTATTACTTCATGAATCAACAGTCATAATCATAGAAAATGACTCAAAAGAGACGTTTTGGAAAATTTAGTTATCATTCAATAATATATCAGAGTTTTACAAAAAGGAGGTCCCAAAATACATTTAAAACATAACGGTTGAATGATAACAAGTTTGGACGCCTTCAAGTCCATGCCACTCCGTGCCATAGGCGTGCCTTAAAAACCTCTTATTTTGCCTGATATGAGAACATGGATAAAAAGTAAACACAAAGGTTTAGTGAAATTCATAGGTTTGTAATGAAATGGTTGAATACAAGTCATCATAAGTGGTAAATGAATATGTACAAATAACAATTATCATGGAAAACATAATACTATTCCTAAAGCACATGACACCAACAAGTTAACATGATAAACCCACCTCATTGACAATTATTGTAGGAACAAAAGTCCTCTTAGACAAGTGTAACTTGCCAAAAGTTACCCATACTACCTCAAATATAGAGGTTATGATTACCTCTTGTAATAGGTAAAACACAAATGGGATTCTCGTCAATTCCCAATAGATCTATCCCATAATATTTGCGCATCACTTTCACAGCAAGTGGATTAATGGTTCAAGTTTAAATGATATTGCAGAAGAGTAAACTTAGGCAAAAATATATTGTTAAGATATCATACAGTTGGAGAAATACTTGTATTCCATGTTTTAATAGCATGTATCCCCATCCCCCCACGGTGTTTAGAAAACAGTACAGGTGGGACAATGAACTTACCTTGATAATGTATCTTGATTGATGGTCAAAAGTGAACCAATGGAAGTAAACAGCCTTGTCACGCAACCTGGGTCATATGTCAAGTATCATTTGATTGTTTCAAAACTTATTTCATAAAGTTTAACGTAAATGGATTTTGGTTACATTAGTTGTGAATACATCATATCACTGTTCGGGCTAACATAATCCAAGGTCATGCAGTAACACGTTTGAGGAGCAGAAGACACTTTAAATCATCAATCCAGCAACTCATACAAACTATCTTCAAGTAAATCAGTTCATCTTTAACCCCAAATAAAAACCCCTCACAATGAAATTCGCCTAGTAGACGGATACTTATAGATTAAATGAAAAGATTTTTATCTTTTTAAGTTTCTTCAAAAAGCTAGTGTGATGATAATTATTTAAATATATAACGATAATTATTATATTAGTGTTTCGATCGACAAATGATAACGAACAAACGGTGTTTGGGTCTTTAATAAAATCGAGTCTATAAAATTTAAATTATATTTTTCATAATTACATATAAAAGATACATTATATTTATAATAACCCTTGGGAATATAAAAAAGACAATATATACCCTATTTAAATATTAATTACGACTTTCATCACCCTTACTTTATATTCTTTAAACATTATAAATCCTTAACCTTTTGAAATATGGCAAAACAGGCTCCTGTAGTTTAACTTAAGATAATTACATTTTTAGCTCCGCAAGTTTAGATAATTTGCAAAAGATACAAAATATAACCGACCCTCATGCATTTACGATTTAAATTACTAGTCTCAAAATCATATACATGTATTTTTAATCACACAAAATCAAATTGCAGTTATAGCTATTACTATAATCTAAAATAAGTAAGGTTTTACGAGCTTGTAGCTTGATGCAAATAGCTTATAGCTTAAAAATCCAAAATGGGGCACGTTTGCGAGTTTTTAAATCTTAACGCCGCTGGGTTTTGAGCTTTTAGCGTTTGTAATTTTAAGTTTAAAGAAAATTGAAAAAATGGCTTATTATAATAGGGGATATTAGATCATGCTTATAAGGGGCTATTTAGCTTAAGTGGATTACGAAACATGCGTTAACACACACACACTTTAGGAGGTGCGTTATTGTGGTAATGACAGGAGCTAACCAACGAATAGGTTTAGTTTTTTAAGGCTGTCCAACACAAGATTATAAAGATGGATAGGAGCTTATTAGGATAGGAATAAGCTTATGCTAGCTTATTTTAGGGTTCAAATAGATTAGGTTTTAAAAATGGATCATTTAGGGCTCGAATAGGTTTAGGAGTTTTCAAAAGATGTTAAGCTTGATCAAATGATTATAACAAGTTTATACAAGATCTAAAACAATACAAGAGCTTATTGAACGAATAGAAAAGGCTTACTAGTACACGAATGGGTAAAATGGGTCGAAATGAGCAAATATAACCCAAAACTTTAGGAGATGAATCAAGGACTTCTTTTATTCTTAGCTTGGCTTCTAAATGGCTTAAAGATCTTCTCTTTTTCTTCTTTGATTCGAAATAGGTCGAGAGCAAGTGAGTGTGTTTGATAAAATTGTGTGTTTGTGAATGTATATGTGTTTTGTGTATATATATAGGCCAAGGAAGAGTAGTGGCCAAGTTATGTGGAGTGGTGACCAAGATATGAAGAGTGATGGCTAAGGGTTTGCTAGGTATGACTATTAGAAGCTAGGACTAGCTTAGAGAGGTGTTGAGAGGTGGAGAGGGGTTCGGTTATACATGTAGGTGACAAGGTGTTTTGCTTGGAGCTTAAGGGTGCAAGTAGCTTACAAGGAGGTGACAAGGAGGTGATGAAGATGCTTAGAAAGGTAGTAGGCAAAGTGGTGCATCATGGTGGTGAAAGGGTGGTTGCTTGGTTTTAGCTTGGTTCGAACTAGTTTAAGTGGTATCGGGTGATTAGGGTTTCGGGTTAGGGTTTGGGTTTATGATGAGCTATGGTTAGGGTTTGGGAGGGAAATGGTGTTTAAATGTGTGCTTGATGTGTTTGTAACTTGTGCTTAAAAGGTGGTACGAAATCTATAAAGAAATTGGAGAGAAAATGGCTCATTTGAATCTTGTGCTTAATTGACTTGTACTATGAGCTTAAAAGAGTTGTACATTGGTTTTGGAGGGAGAATATATTCGAATGTTATGCATTGTACACTTGTACACATGCCTTATTAGCTTAAACATTTATTTTGTATGTAAACATTACATATAATCAAGGTTTTGATATAAACGTTAACGTATAAAATCCGTTTTATAATAACGCTATAAATAGTATGTTAAATAGATAACGTATGGTAAAAATGGAGTTTAAAACATATTGCTTGACATATTATAACGTTTACTTGACATAAACATTTATGGAATTGGGATTAGTAGGTTGCGTGAGCACGTTTACTTTTGTAATGTAAGTTACGTTACATTATAGATGGAATAAAGCAAAAATCTTTCCATGAAAATGGTTGCATCTAATTTAATAGATGGAAATTACACTGAGGAAAATTACATCTAATTTAATAGATGGATAATTACATAGGAGAAAATTATAGGTTGTTATATCCTACTCTTTAGCTTATTCAAGGTGGGAGTGAGTAGTCACATGTGTCTATCCCGTCGTTACGGGTGTGTATGTGTGGTCTTTGTCGCCCTCCTGGAATATTGGTATCGATAAAGATTAGTTAGAGTAATCAACCCTAAGCCTTATCGTATAAACCTATATTTACCTTTATAAACTTGTTACTCCTTAGCTTTAGCGGTGGAGATGTGTATCCTTGCCAAGCTTATGATAGAATATTTGTCATGACCGAGCAATTGAGCGAATTAGTTACATGTTACCACATAGATTAGTTGAGTGATTTGAGTTTTTTCATCTTCCTATTTCGTGAGGTGTTTGGTTGTGTACTTGTAATAGATCAAATAAATGCTTTAACAGAAAATATCCTTAGGGATACATTTTTATAAACTTCTAAAGGCTACTTGAGGACAAGTAGGATTCAAGTGGGGGATATTTGATGACATCAAATAACGTCTATTTTATAGCATCATTTATCCCATGTATTTAACCCATTTTGTATAATTATTGCAAAAAATTGTTACTTAATCGTTTATATTTGAGAATTGCAGTAATTATGGAGTACTTGGTGAATATTAGCAAAAGGCGCGCATTCTGGAGCTTAAACGAAGATATTTTGAAGATTACTATTCTGACTACCAATACGCCGTATCCATCAAGGAAGATACGGCGTATCCGTGCCTGCACTCACCAAAAGACCACAAAGGAAACAAGCTCAATACGCCGTATCCAGAGAAGTCCAATACGCCGTATTCAAGATATATAGTATTTGAAGATTCTGGAAGATATCAAATGTGGTCCTTACTCCAAGAAACCCCCAATACGCCGTATCCAAACCCTTGGATACGCCGTATCGAACCGACTTCCAAACAGTATAAATAGAAAACTCAAAAACGAGTTTTAAGTGTGCTAAATCATATTCTCGATACCTAAACCACAAAAGTCAATTTTCAAAGGAGAAAAAGAGCAGAAGAGGTCTTGAAACGCATTCCAATCCATAGAAGACAGCGTGTAATTTCTTATACTTTTATAATCGTTTAGTTTTTGGTATCATTCGTTAACTAGGTTAGTTTACCTTAGCTAAAACAATTACTCTTGTATTAATTATGATGTTTGAAGGATAATACCTTTGGGTATTAGCATTTTTATTATGAAGATCTGAATGTTTGGTTTTGTTTATATCTCGATTGCTTAATTTATCGTTAAATTCTTGTTTATGTTTATCAATTCATACTTGTTTACGTGCTTTTGTATGCGACCTATCATTCAATTAGATCTAGTGATACGGACCAAGTAATCTAGATGACGGGATAGCTCTTCATATAATGATTTTTACATCTAGAATCATAGGATCACATGTATTGTCCTTCTAAAATCGTGCTAAGGATACGCTTTTGGCTTAACTAGTTAACATAAACTGCCTTTGGTTTATTGAACATGTTGACTAGTAGGTGAATCTAGATAATTCAACAAATAATGTTCTGATTCCATTGGATAGTTGGACAAGTGGACTACTAGAGTAAAAATTACCATTAAGCAGTAAGTGGGTAAAGTCTCTATGAGCTAGGGTTTAACAAGATCGCCATTTCTTTAATCCCTAAGATAGATTATAATCAGCAAATAAGGATGCTTTATGCGGATGCTTTAATTGTGACAGAATTAATGTGTCTAGGTATTAGGATGAAGTCCTGCCTAAGTCTAAGAATGATATGCCTCTTCGAGATAAGTAATCATTGCACTGAATAAACAAACCAACGTTCTAATCGGATTAATGATGGCTAATACAGTTTTATATCATAAGGCTCGACCGCTCTTTTATCTTTTGTTAATTTTCTTGCGTGGGTTAAAGTGTCTTGAATTGATTGTAGTCACCAACCAAACCCGTGCCAGTCTCTCAAGCTGAAACCCCCCTTTTACCTGTTAGAATTAGGATTAGAACTAACATAGGATTAGCATAGGTTTGACTTAGATTAGAATTAACTTAGATTAGATAATCAAAATATAAAGAAACCACTAATGATCAAGCATATTTAACCTCGCTTCACAGTGTTCGACCCTACTTAATACGAATCTTCCACCGAGTGGGTACACTGTGGGCCCGGTTTTAAAGTGTTGTTTTTTGGTTAAAAAGGGGGGTTTTCGGCAAAAATATAAATTTAAGAATTGAACTATCATAAATAAACACCACACAATGACACATCATATGACTGTGTTTTTTTTCACATATACTTGTCGATTTAGTTTTTTTAGCAGATCTAGGGTTTTTTTGTTGTAAATCTAAGCTTTATGACTGCGTTGGCGGATTTAGAGGTGTGGGTGTGGCAGTTGAGGTGATTGAGGTGGCAGTGTAGATGTGGTCGGCTGAGGTGATTGGGGTAGCAGCGGTTGTGGCGGTGGCGGGATGGAAGTAGTAGCATGTGGTGGTGGTGGGATGATGTACGGCAGTTAAAATTTTTTGTTAAAATTTATAAGGGAGGTAGTTTTCAGACATGGTCCAGATGGCGGTGGGGGTAGTTTGGGATGGCAGTGATAGTTGTTGAATTTTGATGGATGTAGTGGTGGTTGAAGAATGATGTGGTTGTTGGATGGTTGGGAGTGTGTTTGTGTGTGTAGGTGAAATTGGAAAAATAAAGAAGAAGGGTAAAAGAAATTAGGCATAATTTGTTAATAAAGATGGTATTTTATTTTTTAATAAAGAAGAATGAGGCTTGAAAAATATAAATATTCAAAGAGAAAATAGACAAAGAAGAAGACAAGGGTATTTTAGTCATTTCAATTCGAACAAGGACCAAAAGTGGAACAAAGTCTTTGCCACACGACGTTCTTTGCAATTTCGAAACTCGGTGGACCAAACGTGTAATTTTGGGCAAACCACAAGGACTATTTTTGCAATTCTCTCTAGATAAGCACATAAGGAAAATAATTTGTTATTGTTAAACACTTCATGGTGACACACGTATCTCTGCTAAGTGATACGTGTCCTTCTCCCTACCTTCATTCTCACACAAAAAATCCTTCGGGTGAATCAGCATTCCCATACACACACACCAAATTGAATCATCATCACCGACACAAATAAGCCTCTTCAAAGCTTTGAATTGTAGTTGTGTTTAGGACGAATTAAAATTTTGTGTTTGGGGCTGTTAATCGTCTCTTATCTAAAGGTTTAATCCTTTTTTATTATTATAAAGATTCAATATTTTTTGTTTTGATTATGTATATTACACAGGAATTGAGTGAGTATTTGAGATTATTAGGGGTTTTGTATGATCATGGGTTTATTCTTTTGTAACAGGAAATATGAAAGATGAGGAGCTGGAAGATGCAATCTGAAAAAGGAGTTACGTTTACAATATGTGAGTATGGTTTTCTAAATTGCTTAAAGTTCTGATTTTTAATGCAAATCATGGTTAGGGTTTGATCATGTTTGTGTTTATACGAATCTTTTATTTTGAGATTTGGGCGATGTCCTTATTTCAGATGATGACTATTTATTTTTTGTTCAGGCTTCATTTCTAACTCAAAAGTTACTCAGGTGTTTAGGATTTGCTTATTGTTAATGTTTATTCTTATAAGCATAATCAGATATGTAACTTTAAAATCAGTTGTTCGACAATAGTGTTTGTATTTTTCTGATTTTATAGAAAAACAATGGTGTTAGAGATAAGCAGTTTTTTAGTATGTGGGATTTATTTGCAAGTGAAATAAGTTGTTTGAAAAAACAAATAAGTGATAAGCTAAGTTTGATAAGCTTACTTTTTGATAAGCAAATGAGCGATAAGCTCAGTTTGATAAGCTTATTTTGTGAGTATTTGCAATTGAAATAAGCTGTTTCGAGTAAGAACTTTCTTATTTTCAAGATACTGAATAACACTATTTACCTATGGTATGTAATTTTGCAGCTATCTAGATGAAGCAGCAGACTAAGTACTGCATGGTGCAGAAGCGAGAAACGTGGCTGCAAGCATTGTCCTTCCCTAAGGTTAGTAATATTTGTTCATTATATTGTATTTATAAATTATGCAACACGTGTAGATTCTAAAGTAAAGTAAAGTATTTATCTGTGTTCTTTTTGACAGACTAAATGACAAGTCAGAGTCAGACGAAATGGAGATGTGTGTAGGGACATAGTGTTGTAACAACCGATGGTTTATATTGTGGAAAACTAGAAGGGGGGTGAATAGTTTTACCAATTAAAAATTTAATTTAAATGTTTTATTGTTGTAGATCTATTTGTTTATGACAATTAATAAATATAAATCATAAAGGATATGAGACACGAATATTTATAGTGGTTTGGCTACAAGGTCACCTTCCTTGCCCTACTCCACTCCCCGAGTCACCTACTCGAGAGTTTGAATCCACTAGTCACCAATACTCCTTCAACCGGCGGAGAAGCCTCACAACGTCGCTTACACCTTTTAACGGTACAAAGCTAAATACCGGATTCTTCACAAGGTAGAATCAAACCAACATTCGCTTACCCTTTATACGGAACTAAGCTAAATACCGTGTTCCAACAGAAGGAACAAACCCCACAATGCTTACCCTCAAATAGGTGCTAAGCAATACTAAGATACAACAAAGATAGATCTGGCCCTATGAATCTTACCGAATGTATTACATTTTCCCAAATGCTCTAAACACAATATAAAACATGACTCCATAATCTATGATGAGTGATGATGCTTGGAGATCAGTAGATAGATCTTCAAGAGATGAGAGATATGTGCTACAAGTTTTCCTTGATGCTCGATCTCATATGCCAAAGTCGGTAAAACTTCTCCTATTAAGAAATTCACCAAAACACTAAAATGAAAAATATCATGATCAATGATCAGATGTTAGCTGAATATGTGAGTGAAAAACTATTCTAAAAAATAATTCCTAAACAAGAAAAATGGCTTGGTATTTATCGGTGATGAAGTGTCATTTTATACACTTTTTCGGGGTCATTTAACCCTTTAAATCTTGCATTTATGCCCAAAATAGGTACTTAATCATTCCTTTTCAGGTATTTAGCATTTGGAGGCATTTGGAGGAAATACACGTGACTTGGGCTCATTTGGAGAAGAAACAGACAAGACTACGGACCTACACCAACATCTCTTAAGATTATGTTCTCGGCGGCTGGAGACGGCGTCACAAGATACATGTGACGTCGTCACGATTCATCCCACGACGGTGTCACAAAATCTCTCGATGGCGTCAGCTCGCACGACCCAGCCCAAGATCTAGAATATTCTACTTCATGACGACATCATGATTAAAATGCGACGCCGTCGCATCGATTTTTCTATATATACAAACCTGAAATTAGGATTTTAGGTGTGTAACTTTAGAGTAAAAGGGGAAACAAACCCTAGTTCATTTGGCTGCTTATTAGGATGATTTTAGGACTTCGAAACCCTATTGTAACTCCTTTAATTTGTGTTTTAATCAAGTAAGATTATCTTAATCATTCAATATGTCTTGTTGTTTGATTATTTATTGTTCTTGCTTTATCTTTAACATGCTTAGATAAACTTCCTATTGTGTTCATTTATGATTGTATGAAACCTAGAATGTAGATCTTAGTGGTGTTGCTTCTTGTGATGAATATGCATGTTAGGCTTTAGAAAACCAGCTTTTGTCTGTATCGTTGTTGATATGTCTAGGGAAACATGATTGTGTAGAAAGGATACCATCGGGTAACAGTCTTCATACTACCTTGCCCCTTATATGGTTGATCTACTTTCAATATATTTCAAATGAATTTAATATACTCTTGAGGGCCTTGTAATAGTCTTCATACTACATTACTTGTGCGTTGCCTCAACAGAATATTAAGTAGACGGCAGGTTCGTGTAATCTGTTCATGACTTAGGAAATAGTTACATAGATCATCATAAGTGTGACAAAGCAACAACACTGGGAGAAGCAATCTAGAGAGTAATACATGATTAAATGAATACAATCTTTTTATTATATTGTTATCACCATTAGCGTAGTTTATTATTTAGTTTAATAGCTAAAATCCAACCAAACCTCTCAAACCATAGATTTACCTGCTTTAATATAAACATAAAAACACAAAAACAATCTTCTCTCAACCCCTAGAATTCTGTTAGACCGTGATCGAGCCTTCCCAACCTATTCCCCTAGAGAACGATAACAACCCCCGAGTCTTGCCTATACTACTACTACAACGGTTAGGTACTCTGCCTAGGGAGTTGTAAAACTTCTTTTAGAAGTCCCTTAGGATGACCGCATCAAGTTTTTGGCGTCGCTGCGTGGGGAATAGTTAGGTTTTGATCATAGTTTAGCTTAGTTCTACTTGCTTGAATCCTTTCAAGTGAGAATTTAATTTCCGCATATTAGCTTTCTCGTAGTCTATCTTTTCTTTGTGTGTTTGTTCGTAATTCTCATTGACTATTTCATTCTTCATCATGGAGAACATGAATCCACCACCAACCAGTAACTGCCCTGTCCTACTAGTTGCGTTGCGCGCACAAGCCATCCAAGAGCTCCACGAGCTACAAAGAATTTCGGCCTTTGTTGACTCTCACTCAGAGAGTATTGAACGATTCCTTAATAACTTCGCCAATCAACCTAATGAGACTAATATGAATGACCTTGAGTCCGATGATGAATCGGTTGACACATCCTTTGTTTCTCCCTTTCCTCATTCGGACAATGATTTAGATGACGGTGAAGTGCATAATTAATTGATTGAATACGAAAATGTTGGAATGCTACGCCGAGAAAAGGCAATTAATAGTTTCGATGAGGATGACTTGGCATTCTAATGTATGATTGGATTTAGGAAGTTTGTCGCTTACTCTGACCCCTTCTTACCAACGAACATTATTACGCGTAAAGCCTACAACACTATAATGGTAGAAGGATTAGAAAGTACAAAAAAACGTAGTTGCTGTTGTTAGGGATGTCTACGTATTTATAGGCAGCTTCACCTACATCACAGACTTTGTGGTATTGGAAGACATAGGAGAATTTATTCAGATAAATATGGTTGAAGTTGTAATGGGTAAACCCTTTAGGAAAATCACTAAACTCGAATATGATTACACTAAGGGATTAATATCTTTCAATAGGATCTTTGATAATTACACATTCCAAATGCCATGCACCATACCTAGGTTTAAACATTAGGGGCATGTATCATGGAGTAAGATCCCACCCATCCTTGTGCTAAATCAAAGAGATCTAACTAACGGGATTAAGAATGCTTATGAAAAGAGTAAATTCATGTACAAAAATTACTTAAACCTAGGTCTCGAATACCAAGTAGATGAAAGTATGAAAGAATGGCTCATTCGGGGACACGTGAGCATTCATGAAGTCACGTAAGGACGTGTGACTTCGAGTCTAGCTACAAGACTCGTAAATAAAGAAAAGCGCTTTTTGGGAGGCAACCCAATATTTATTTTTCTCGCAAATTAGGAGTGTCGTGTGTTTTAACTCTTTATTGTTTGTTTTATTATGTTTGAATTAGTTTGTAATCATGCTTTGTTTGTTTGTAACTTTGTCTTATTTGCAATCAAAGGTATTTTGCAACAAAATAAGTGTAGGGGAAATATATCACCCGCACTTGAACTCAAGTGTAAGGAACCCTCCCTTTTATCTGTTAAATAAGGGTAGAGTCAAGCTCGTGACTCGAACAAAAATAAGCGCTTTTTGGGAGGCAACCTAATATTTACTTTTCTCGCATATTAGGAGTGTCTTGTGTGTTTTAACTCTTTATAGTTTGTTTATTATGTTTGAATTAGTTTGTAATCATGCTTTGTTTGTTTGTAACTTTGTCTTATTTGCAATCAAAGGTATTTTGCAACAAAATAAGTGTAGGGGAAATATCCGGTTTTTAGAACCAAATTCAAACATTTGAAATAAATTGTTTAGATTAATTTGCGTCAGTTTCGAGTCATAAGATTGAACTGACAATTCTCAGGTTTTTATGCAACATTTTGTACAAGAAAATAACATATAAGAATGAGTGCATGAAATTTTTCATCAAAAACAAAAAATGAGTTTTCACAGAGTTGGAGACGGCGTCATGATTTACATGCGACGCCGTCACCATGACACTTGTGACAGGTTCAGGATATTCCTGACGGCGTCAAACACCCAGTTACAGGAAAACTTAAAATTTTTAAGTATTTTTGAAAATAAAACTTGTACAACACTTAAGAAAGTTATAATTCTTTTATAAACCTCCAAAACCCTAAGTTTAACAATTCTCTCATCCTATCTTTACTGCTTTATAGAGTCAACCCTAATTTCACATTGTATATTATTATATCGCACATTTTATGCTTGGTGTAGTTGTTTTTATCTTTGATTACATCTTATATTTGATGAGAAGAAGCTTGGAAGTTCTTAGGAAGTTTCATTGGATGATTCTCGGAGGACGGTTTAACCAGTTATCGCATGTTTCTTCTCCATTATTGAGCAAGCCAGGGGAGTACTAGTTTCTTTTACTTGTTTTCTTTTCCTTTTATTCATTTTACGGGTACTTCTATAGAACATTTGGGACAATGTTCAACTTAAGTGTAGGGGGAAAATAAGCCTTAGAAACTATTCTTTCAATTGCCATTTGCTTTGTCCTTAAATTGATGGGTAATATATCGAAACATAGCATAAAAAGGTAATTTTGACCTAAATTTAAATTTTTTTATGACACATACCGACGAAAACCGAGTATTAATAGCGCCTCATGGATAGGAATGTATATGACTAGCACAAAAACCCTCAGAATTCCACCCTAAAAATGTGAGGTTCGCCTTTAGATCTTTAGGAATTCGGGTATCTATTATTGACACCCAAGATAGTTTATACCTTTAGCTTTCTCGAGTTAAGGAGTGAGCAATCATGTGTATCTATTCTGTCATTACAGATGTGTATATGTGGTTTTGTCGCCTTTTCTGGAGCATTAAGACCGATATTAAACTACATGAGTGTACCGGTAGTATATTAAATTCTAAAACTTATTTTTGTGATGCATCCCACAAACACATAGTAAGTATTAATATTTGCTTGATAAGAGGCATTAGGATTAACCCATGTTTTAAACCTGTAATTGTTATGATGGTCACACCGATCATATAACTATCCCACACCCTTGCCATGCACTCATTTTTAGTGCAGGATACCCCTAGTACAACCCTCCGAGCCTATCCTTTTCACGGTTCTCATAATTTTCTAGTTAAGCCAGACTATTAATGAAGAGCATTGTCACCTTTAAACCAATTGTTACACCCAATCGCCTTAGCCTACCTTGTATATACTTGCTTTTAGTACATTATTGTTTTAACCCAAGTTAATTATTTGAGTATACGGTTGCTAAGTCCTTATCATTGTAAATACTGTTTTAGGACGATTAGGATTCATGGTAGTATTTATTTCGCGAAAGAATGAGGAAGAAAGTTAAGTCAATACCCCCATACGTTTGTGTTGGGAATTATATTGATTTGATGATACAAAACAATGAAACAAGAAAGAAACAAAAGGAAAACAAAAGGATCAAAGTAGACATTATGGAATTCTATAAGATGTAGGAGTACATGAAGATTTTAAAAGATTTGGTCAAAGATATGAAGATAAATATTAGGAAGATTTAGTTTCCTAATACAATTTAGTTCCATTGTAAAGTCTTAATGGACTCTGTTATATAAAGAGATGCCATAGACATTTTTAAGTTATCACATAACAATATAGTCGACTAAAAAATATGGTGTGTTCTATCGAATGGTTCTTGTTTAAACGACCAAGATGTCAGTTGGTTTTATCCTAAGGATCTTGATTCCTGGTATAGTTAGACAACTGTCTACAATTGATTCATGTAGAATTGAGGCTTTGTATGAAGATAATGATAGACAACCCTTGTTACAAATTACATTGTTCTTAGTTAATTCCGTTTACTTATCTATGAACTTTGTTATTGTTAATCCTAGATGAGATCTAAACAATCTCAAGTTATAAACGATCTAAGGAGTTTTAACAAACTCCACAATTGGTATCAGAGCATCTATATTAAAAAGCCAATTGGGTCCACTTCTTGCAATATTAGGTGTATCCTCACTAAACTTAACATGCAGGTTCTCTTCTACTATCCTAGTTCTACTATTGAATACTCTGAATGCTTTGCTATTGGTAGAGTATCCTACAAAGAACCCTTCATCAGCCTTTCCATCAAATTTACCTAGGTGATCTATGGTATTAAGGATTGTAACAGGACACCTAAATGGTCTCATGAAGCTTAAGGCAGGTTTTCTACCTAGAAAAAGTTCATAAGGGGTCTTGTTGTGAGGCTTGATAACTAACACCCTATTTTGGACATAACAAGCAATATTAACTGCTTTAGCCCAGAAAGTTGTTGGCAATTTTGAATCAGCTAGCATAGTCCTAGCAGCCTCTATTAGTGTCCTATTTTTCCTTTCTGCTACTCCATTTTGTTGTAGAGTCCTAGCAACACTAAATTCCCTCTTAATACCCTTCATTTCACAGAACTGATTCAATGAATTATAAGCCAGTTATTGCAGAAAAGCAGTCTAATGGTAATGCAGGTACAAAAGCATGTGATGATGCAGGTAAAACTAAAATGGAGACAATACCTAACAAAGATTACATACTGCTACCATTATGGACTAATGATCTACCATTCTCTTCTAGTTCAAAGGATTCTCCAAATGCTGGATCCAAACCATCAGGGGAGGAGGAAAAGAAGAATGTTAAATAACCAGGGAATGAAGATAGTGAGGTTACAAGTACAATAGAGCCAAGAGTAAATCAAGAGAAGGATGCAAATGTCAATAACACTAACAATATTAAAATTGTTAGTCTAACTGTTAATGTTGCTGGCTAATATGTGCTTAATTATACATATTTTATACCTAATAAAATGAGCCTAAATGACCAAAAACAGACAAAAACTGCCAAATATGTGTTTGTTTTGCATTTGTATTGTGCAGGAAACGGATATTCAGAAAAGGACGAAAAACAAAGCCAAAAACAACAAAACTGAGCACGGAATGGAAAAGTGTGAAAAGACGAAGCAAAATCAAAGCCAAAGAGTCAATCAAGCCAAAAAGTCAACAGAAAAGTCAAATAGTCAAAAGTCCAGAGTCCACCTGACAGAGGTCAAAGTCACTTCCGAGAGACTAAGCAGAAAATACAACTTGAGAGACCACAAATGCCAAATCCCTAAGTTGTTGCAAGGATAAAAAGATTACAAGGGCTGAATTTGCAATTTACTTAAAATACAAGTAGAGGGGGCAAAACTGCCAAACCCCCATACTTGTATTAACACAAGGACTGACTTTGTGTAATAATCCATATAAGAGTTTTGAGGGGCTTTCTTGCCAAACCCTAAAACTCAAATCACCACAAGGACTAATATTGCAACATGAGATATAAGAGCGAGGGACCAAACCTGCCCCATCCCCAAACCTTTCCCCTATTACCCAGTCTGACTTGGTCAAAATATGGCTTTCCCCCCCTGTTTAACCTCACCATGTCACATGCTTTCCCCCACCTTATTACCCTGCAACATCATCATAATCCAATGGTTAAACCCTCCTTCCCCTCTCCACTACCACCATAACCCAAGAAAAGATTGCCAACTTGGCAATCTCACATATTTCGAGCAAAACCAACGATGGTGATGATGATCCGAACATACACAGGACTTGATCAAGGGCCAAGGCTGACTTTTGGGGCTTATTACTCACTAGAGAAGCACAACTGAGCTCTTTTGCCTCAGTGAAGAAACACAAACCAAAGAAATGAAGACTTGGGTTTTTTGGGTATAAATACCCAACCCAATGTAGCCAACAGAAGGGGAATTTTTTTTCAGCTTTTTATCTTTTAATTGTAATTTAAATTCAGTCTTTTAAATTTCAGCATTGTACTTCACTTTTTAAAAGTTTAATGAAAGTTTGAAGTTCTTTAAAATCTTGTTCTTGCACTCTTGATTCAGTTATTAATTGTGGAAATTGATTTTTCTTAGCTTCTAATCTCATCTAAGCAGAAAGATTCGAATAACCTAAGCTAATTAATAGCTTATTGGTTATTTCGAACCAAAGTCAAGAGTTTGACTTGAAAAGTCAAAATAAGCCAAGAACAATTGGAGCACTGTTTATATTGGATGGCAGTGGTTTAGAGTCCCATGGGGGACTATAGGAAGTGAAATTAAGCTTAGTGAAAGCTTAATCCATCAGCCATAAGCTTGGAGCTTTGTAAGCTTATTTCCCATTTTCTTTATTTTGTTACTGTAGCATTAGCTTATTGTAGGGCTTATTATTGCTTAATTTCATTTAAATATACTAAAGAATGCTTATCTTGTTAGCTTTAGTAATCCTAGAATGTTAATTCAAGTTTTAGAGTAAATTGTCAAATTATAGCTTAAATAGTGCTTATTTGGTCTCAGCTTATTTCAAGTACTTATTAGGGTTCAATTTCTGCTTAGCTTAACTTATTATACTTAGTTAACAATCTGTTTTTGGAAAATGACCCTTAAAACCCTCTAGATCAGTTTTAAAAAAGAAGAAAGAAAATATCAAGGGGTGTTTGGGACAACCTTTAAAATGGGTCAAAACTGGTTGTAAAAACTAGTGGGTCATTTAGTCACCTTTGATAAGCTGTTTATAAGTCTTGTTAATCTTTTTATTTAGTTGTTTAAGTGTCAAAGCTTGTTCTAAGGTTTTTCTTAAATTGTCTTTGAAACTGTGGTGTCAATTCAGTTTCATAAAATGCTTATTTGCTTTTGCCTTAAATCAGCTATGACCCTTGATTTAGTGTTATTTTAGGTGGCATAAGGCAGTAGTTTAGAGACTCTTTGGTTTGCCTTTGTATTAGTTAAAATCTGTCAAGAGTACTAATTCTTTTTCATAATCAACATACCCAAGTTTTCATTTCTACTTGGCAGATAGCATATATTGTTGTTAGGACTTAGATATTTGAGCACAAGCTCACTTGTTGAAGCTTTCAATTAGTCTTAACTCAGTTTTGCATTTGTAGTGTGTTTGACAACTCAAATCTAGGCCTGCTTATTGCCTTTTGTCACTACAAAAATAGAAAAAACTCAGCAACTGCTGAGAGAACCAGCAGCTTTCACAAGCCCAGATTCTTGGCTTATAAGCTTAGTGCGAAACTTTTGTGTCCTTTGTTGTATGTAAATAAGCCCCAAGGACCGCTTTAACTCTTATAGCTCTTTTGCATAATACCATTAAGGTTTTTGAAAATAAGCCCTAAGACACCTGTCTAGGCTGTTTGGAATTAGTAGTTT
This sequence comes from Tanacetum coccineum, assembly GCA_026074375.1. Taxonomy (NCBI): domain Eukaryota; kingdom Viridiplantae; phylum Streptophyta; class Magnoliopsida; order Asterales; family Asteraceae; genus Tanacetum; species Tanacetum coccineum. The sequence continues at coordinate 154,710 of BQNB010000085.1, forward strand.
GCCCTGGTGCAAAACCCTTACTTTAAGCCATTCTTTCTCAGCTTATTTGTGTGATTAAGACTTAACTTTTTACCTTTTTAGATACCCAATAAGCTAGTTTTTAAGCCCCTAGAAGCCACAGCGCCTTAATTCTCCTCTAGGTTTGCTAATTTTAAGTGAAAATAGCTGTTTGGCATTTTGAAGTGCATTTTACAGCCAAAAAGTCTAATTGCTTTATTCTGGCTTATTTGATTGATCTTATTTGTTGAATTTTGTCCTAAGTGCTTATTAGGTTAGTGGTTAGGTCTGTATTTGCTTATCTTTCATTTACTTGTGCTTATTTGCTTTAAAAAATCAAAAAGAAAAACTCATTTGTACACTTAGCTTAATTAAGCATTCTGTCAGCTTTTTGAGCTTTTTCCAGCTTATTCTTAGGTTTTTAAAATTAGTGTCAGTTAAATAAAATGCTTATTTTTGTCCATTCTTTAAGTTTGTAAAAAAAATTTTGAAAAATAAAAATAAAAAGGGGAAGGCCAAAGTCCTGGGTGAGCAAGGCTCGAACCCGGGACCTCAAAGCCCTCAACCCTTTTAAACCCCACACCACTACCGCTGTGCTACAATAGCTCATCCGGTAGTGGTTTGTAAGGTTTAATATTTAAGGCCACTTTGGCCCATTAAGCTTATAAGCTGATTGGGCTTATTTCTCGGCTTATTTGATAAGCTGGTTTCCCCAGCTTATTTTTCTTAGGACTGTCATACTTTAAGCTAGTTTGTGTAATTTTTTCAGATTTTTTTATAAACATTTAATATTTTTTATAATTTATTTTCTTTTAAAACTTTAAAAAATCATAAAAATTAAAATATTAATCAGAAAAATATAAACTTTTTTTTAAAAATTTTTCTTTTTTTATATAGTTTCTAGGAAAATTGTTAAATTTTTCATAGGGTCATTTTCTCAAAAATTCATTTTCTAAAGAACGGGATTCAACCCCCGTTTTTGGTCCAAACGAACTCCGTTTTCGTATCCTAGTTTTTTTTAAACTCGTTTATCAAGTGAGAATCTATTTTTAGTTTAAAATTTTTTTGTGTTAAAATTGCAAATTTAGGTTTTTGACCTCGTTTTTCGTGGCCCTTTTTAGTTTTAAGTTATATGTGCTTTCGTTTTTAGGTTTTATTTAATCGTTTTTGCCATATTGTAACTAGTAAAATAAAAACCAATCATACCTTGTCAAATACAAAACATCAATCATCAATCCTTCATTCGATTTACAATGCACACCTCGTTGGGACATAACGACCCGGGAAATCAAACTTCCGGTTACATATATATTTTATTTAGTGAATTCTTAACCAAACCTTAGCTAAAGGTATTTGGTTGATTGTTTGATCATATATTATATATATACTATTGACTAATCACTGGCATAGTAGATAATGCTGTTGCTGAGAATATAGTCTATGGATGTGCTAATGATCCAAATATGCCTGAATTGGAAGAAATTGGCAGATTTAGTGATGCTGAAGATGATATTTCAGGGGCTGACATGAACAATTTGGATACATACTTCCAAGTCAGTCCTGTTCCTACCACAAGAATACACAAAGACCATCCAATTGAACAAATTATTGGAGACTTGAATTCAGCACCTCAAACAAGAAGAATGACAAGGAATTGAAAGAACATGGTTTGTTTAGTTCAGTTTAGCAAAGAACAAACCATAAAATATTTCAAAGTATTATCTGTAATTTTTTCAAATTTTTATAAATTCGTTTAGTATTTTTTATAATTTGTTTTCTTTTTAAACTTTAAAAAATCATAAAAAATAAAATATTAATCAGAAAAATATGAATCTTTTTTCTAAAATTTTCTTTTTTCATATATTTTGTAGGAAAAATAAAAAAGTTTCTGTAGGATTAATTTTTCAAAAATTTACTTTTTAAAAAACGGGATTCGTTCCCGTTCTTGTCTTGACTCATTTTTGGGTCAAACGACCTCCGTTTTTAGTCTAGTTTTTTTTAAAACTGCGTTATTTGTCATTTAGAATCTATTTTAGCTTTTAAATTTGTTTAAGGGTTTAATTTGCAAAATTTAGGTTTTTACCCCTCGTTTTTCGTGCCCGTTTTAGGTTTTAAGTTATATAGCTTTCGTTTTTAGGTTTTATTTAATCGTTTTTGCATATTTAACTTGTAGAAATAGAAAACCAATCTCACCTATGTCATATTCAAACATCAATCATCAACCCGTCATTCGATTTTCCATTCAAGCCTCGTTGGGACATAACGACCCGGGAATCATACTTCCGGCTACATATATATTTTATTTTGGTGAACTTTTGACCATTCCTTGTGTAAAGGTAATTGGTTGAGTGTTTGCTTATATATTATTGACGAATCAACTAATCTCAGGTTTCATGCAGCAATTTCATACAGGAAATAACTTATATAATCGAGTGCAGGAAGTTTTTCAAAGAACACGAAAATAAAATTTTTGCTCAGAGCCTGGAGACGGCGTCAGGTTTAATCCTGACAGCGTCATGAGCCCAGCTACAGGAAAATTTGAAATTTTTCAGTATTTTCGAAATATAGTTTGCACAACATTCAAAATTTGTAATTCTTTTATAAACCTGCATAAACCCATGATTACATCATTACTCTCATCCTATCTTTTGCTTTCATAGAGTAAAAACCCTAAACTATCATTGTATATATCTATCCCATCAATTTTATGGTTGGTGTAGTTGTCTTTGTCTTTGATTACAAGTTATATTTGATGAGAAGAAGCTTGGAAGTTCTTAGGAAGTTTCATTGGATGATTCTTGGAGGATGATTTAACTAGTTATCGCATATTTCTTCTCTATTATTAAGCAAACCAGGGGAGTACTAGTTTCTTTTACTTGTTTTCTTTTCCCTTTATTTGTTTTTACGGGTACTTCTATAAAACATTGGGAACAATGTTCAACGTAAGTATAGGGGGAAATAAGCCATAGAAACTATTCCTTCAATTGCCATTTGCTTTGTCCTTAAAATGATGGGTAATATATCGAAACATAGCATAAAAAGGTAATTTTGACCAAAATTTAATTTTTTTTATGACACATACCGATGAAAACCGAGTATTGATAGCATCTCATGGATAGGAATTTATATGACTAGCACAAAAACCCTTAGAATTCTACCCCAAAAATGTAAGGTTCGCCTTTAGATCTATAGGAATTTGGGTATCCATTATTGATACCCAAGATAGTTTATACATTTAGCTTTCTTGAGTTAAGGTTCGAATGCAGTCATATGTATCTATTCCGTCGTTACGGATGTGTACGTATGGTCTTTGTCACCTTTTCTAGAGCATTGGTATCGGTACTAAATTATATGAGTGTACCGATAGTATATTAAATCCTAGAACTTGTTTTTATGATGCATCCCGAGACTGCGTAGTAAGTATTAGGATTTGCTAGAAAAGAGGCACTAGGATTAACTCATGTTTTAAACCTGTAATTGTTATGATGGTCACACCAATCATATAACTATCCCACACCCATGCCATGCACTCATTTTTAGTGTAGTATACCCCTAGTAAAACCCTTCGAGCCTATCCTTTTTCATGGTTCTTGTAATTTTCTGGTGGATTCTAGATTATTAATGAAGAGCACTGTCAACCCTTAAACTAATCGTTACACCCAAATCGCCTTAGCCTACCTTGTATGTACTCACCTTTAGTACATTATTGTTTTAACCCAAGTTAATTATTGAGTACACGGTTGCTAAGTTCTTATCCTTGTAAATATTATTTTAGGACGATTGGGATTCATGGTAGTATTTATTTCGCGGAAGAATGGGGAAGAAAAGTTAAGTCAATACCCCCATATGTTTGTCAAATGATCTCCATGTTATGTTGATCCGCCTCAATTCGGGTCATAAAATAGTTGAATAGTTCATTTGTAAAGTATATAAAATCTCAAGTGTAGGGGTACGTGTTATAAACCCCATGTTATGATGTATTATGTTTGAAAAAAAAACTGGAAAAGAAAAAGAAAGAGATTGATGTAGAGTTGTGTAGAGTTTGTATATCTTCGTCCGAGTCTTGGCTTAGCAACCAAACCAACGTGTATTTGTGTAAATAATTAGCTAACCCTTCCACTCTAAATTCACTCAAAGCCACCCAAATGTATCCCATCCGTTTCCATTTCCATTATATGTTACTCTTACACTTCACACCACAACCCTTTAGTAGACATATTAGATAAGCAATGATTAATCGCTTGCGCCTAGCGGTGGAGGTTTGATCCTTTACCAAGCCTATGGTAATTTATATGCTATGACAGGTAATGAGTGTTGATTTTCCGTTTCCCCTTATGTTATAATTTATTATACACCCGAGAGAAAGAGAGAATCCCAAACACTTATGTGAGGTGCTAGTGTATGCTTTCCGTGCTTTTAATTACGAGGTCTAGAAGGTTGTGTTGTAAAATACTTTTAAAGAGTAGGTTAAATGACCCTAATACTGCTATTGTCTAGGTAGAAAAGCCCATTTGCTTAAGGACAAGCAAATCCCAAGTGTAGGGGTATTTGATGAGGTGTCATTTTATACACTTTTTCAGGGTCATTTAACCCCTTAAATCATGCATTTATACCCAAAATAGGTACTTAATCGTTCCTTTTCAGGTATTTAGCATTTGGAAGGCATTTGGAGGAAATACACGTGAACTTGGTCATTTGAGAAGAAACTGGACACAGGAATTACGGTCCTACACCGAACATCTCTCAAGATTATGTTCTCAGCGGCTAGAGACGGCGTCACAAGATACACGTGAAGCCGTCACGATTTATCTCATGACGGAGTCAAAACATCTCACGACAGCGTCAGCTTGCACGACCCATCCCAAGATCTAGAATATTCTACTTCACGACGGCGTCACGATTAAAACGCGATGTTGTCGCAGCGATTTTTCTATATATACAAACTCGAAATTAGGGTTTTAGGTGTGTAACTTTAGAGTAAAAAAAGGAGGACGAACCCTAGTTCGTTTGCAGCTATTAGGACAACTTTAGGGCTCAAAAATCCTATTGTACTCCTTCATTCACTGTTTTAAATCAAGTAAGATTATCTTAATCATTCAATATGTCTTGTTGTTTGATTATTTATTTTTCTTGGTTTATCTTTAACATGCTTAGCTAAACTCCCTATTGTATTCATTTATGATTGTATGAAACCTAGAATATAGATCTTAGTGGTGTTGCTTCTTGTGATGAATATGCATGTTAGGCTTAGAAAACAAGATTTTGTTGTGACGCTATTTTAACATTTTCGATTGTTTAGGGAAACATGATTGTGTAGAAAGGATACCATCGGGTAACAGTCTTCATACTGTCTTGCCCTTTATATGGTTGATCCATTTTCAATATATTTCAAATGCATTTAATATACTCTTGGGGACCTTGTAATAGTCTTCATACTACCTTAATTGTGCGTTTCCTTAACGGAATATTAAGTAGACGGCAGGTTCGTGTAATTTGTTCATGACTTAGGAAATAGTTACATAGATCATCACAAGTGTACAAAGCAACAAAAACTAGGAGAGCATTAGGGAGTATAACATGATTAAATGAATTTACAATATTTTTATTAATATTTTTATCACCATTAAGTGTTTATTATTTAGTTTAATAGCTAAAATCCAACCAAACTTCTCAAACCATAGATTTACATGCTTTAATATAAACATAAAAACACAAAAATAATCTTCTCTCAACCCTAGAATAATGTTAGACCGTGGTCAAGCCTTCTCAACCCTACTTCCTAGAGAAACGATAACAACCCTAAGTCTTGATTATATACTACTACAAACGGTTAGGTACTCTGCCTAGAGAGTTGTAAAACTTCTTGTAGAAGTCCCTTATGACGACCGCATCAATCGGCTAAAAAGTTACTGTAGCCCGGTTCCACCGGCTCCATTGCCTTAATGGAACCGACCAGTGCAATGTAATAGAACCGGCCAATACTGTAGCCCGGTTCTTGGCGGTTCCATCACCTCAATGAAACCGGCCAGTGCAACTGGAGAGAACCGGCCATCTGACAACAAATCCGATTTTGATTTTTAAATAATCTTGTCTAGATATGTATCGAGGTCATTCATAATGTATAAAATGTTTTTCTTTTTATACAAAATTTCTTTTAATGTATACTTTGTTAATATATATATTTTATGTCTTATTTTGTACATTTTAATTCTAAAAATGTATTTAAATGTTTTATAAGATCTAACAAAGTAAATATGTAAAATATGATGTGTGAGGTAAATAAGATGATAGTTGAGTTAGAAAACTATTGATTTAAACCTAGTAAACTTTATTTTCTACTTTTGATGTTTTTATGTTTTGTTATCGACAAAACACAGAAAGATTGTAAAATATAAATAAACGTTTTTACGGTTCATTTGTATTAACAATCTCCTCCTTTTTGTTGATGACAAAACACATCTTTATCAGAAGTAAATTATAAAGTTTATAGGTTTAAATTGGAGTTTTTACTTTCTTCTCCCCCTTTTTGTCGAAACAAAAAGAGCGTCGAAGAAAAACTAACCAACGAAAGATTATGCAATGAAATGTAGTAATGTTGAGTGGTTCGATTAAGATGGAACCAAAGATGATTCGGAAAGAATCAAATGTAAGAATGGTATGAGAAAAGATTCGACTAAAGTTGATTCAAAGAGAATCAAATCCAATGCTCCTCCTTGACGAGTGCTCCTTCTAGAAAGGATCGTCAAGGTTTCCTAGTGAGGTGAGAAGGCTACAAGGAAATATGTTAATAATGCAAGAAAGTAATATGAGAGATGGTCTGATAAATATCGAAACTAAAGTTGATTCATATAGAATCAATTTAAGCTCCCACTTGACGGTGCTCCTTCCTAATGGGATCGTCAAGAGTTTTAAATGAATTGAGAAAACTACAAGAATAGATGTTAGTAATGAGAAAAAAATGTTATACTTATACTGGATCAACCTGCGATATAATGCAAATGAGAATTGCCCAAATGGGATACAAAGCAAATAATAATGAAAGAAATACAATTCCTGAACTATCAGTTCCACCGGTTCTATTACAGAATAAAACCGGCTTCCCAAATGGATGGAACTGGCTAACCTACAGAAAGTTAGTTTGGTCCAATTTTGGCGGGAAGCAATTTTATTCAAACACCACAACACATGAACTGAAATATATGGTGACCCAGTAGAATTAACTAAGAATAAGAGATCATAACATTCAAGAACATTGATAATCATGATCGACATCAATAAAACTAAAATCATGATTATAGTTCTAACTACATTTGAACTTTAAAGTCTAAAATTCCTACGAGCTTGCAATCACCATCTTATGGTAGTTGGTTTGAGAGATGGTTGAGGCGTTCGAGAATATGGTTTAACATAAACCTCAACTCGTTTTGGAAATTGTTGACAATAGTTTTGGTACGTTGACAATGGGGACAAGTGTGTTCTTGTGGCGGTGGAATAGAGGGTCCTTTTATCTATAGGGATTGATCAAGAGGAACAAAGGTGCTTGATGGTGGAAGAGATGTTCTAAATGGTGGTATTGTTGACATTTGAGGAGGAAAGGTAGTGTTTGGAGGAATTAGGTTATCTCGCGCTTGTTGTGCAATTTGGATGGTTCTTCAATGTGTGGTAAAATTCATTGTTTTTTTTAGTTGATGCAACACTTGCTCTCTACTTATGAATGGTTCAGGTTGAGCACTAATCTTAGCACTTTAAAGGTTGATAGGACGGAAGGATCATTCAAAATCCATAGGTGTTGGTAAAGGGAGTATTAGGAATAGACATTGAGAGTGTGATTGTGGTTGTGGATTTGAGCTTTTTGGTGGTAGATCATCCAAGTTTTCTAAGTATGGATGAGGTTGCATCAGTGAGTTAGGAGGAGTGGAAAATATAAGAGTTCTAGGAGCTAGTGGTGACACAGTATTCCCTTGAGTTGGGTTTGTTTGGCCAAGAGTTGATGGTGGAATTGAGAGAGAAAGAGTGGTGTCTAGTGTGGTGTTTATAGGATGGTTTTGAATGGGTGAGGATTCTCTTAACAAAAGATCAATGAGGTTGGTTCTAGCATTTTTCTTGGAGGATTTTGGGTAGAAGAGTTAGCACTTGAAGTCATGAAGATGATGATCAAGGAAGGAGATTTAAGAGTGGTTATTTACAGATTTGGATGGTGATAACAAGCTTGTCCTAGTTTAAGATTTATACTTAAAGCCCATACAAAGCATGAAATGACTAAACCACTACTTTTTCTTAAAAAATAATCATTTAGGCTTCTTGTTAAGTCAAACAAGAAATAACCAGGGATTGGGATACTTTAAGACAAGTCAAACTAACACTTTTATGAGCTTAGATTAGAAAATGATCAACCAAAAATGAGCAAATCCCCACTGTAAAACCGACAAGGCTGGTTCCTTTGGCTCCGATGGAACCGACTTTGCTGCAGAAGGAACCGGCTGTAGCAGACAAAATTTCTCAAAAATTTTATTTCTCTAGTAGTGGTATTAACGCAATCCTAATCCTTTTTTATCATATGCTAGTGCTAGATATACCTAGGGTAATGAGAGAAGCATAGTGTTTTAATCCTAAGAAATTCCACTAAGGCAAACACTCCTTAATGGAGAAAGCAAAGTACGTAAACGATAGGAAATCATACATAAGACTTTTAATCTTTACCAAACACAAAGAGTAATCAGATAATTCACGAGGCCAACACGGTTTAATCTAAAGCTAGTTTAAAGGAAATCATAAATGATACATTATTAACATCAATTTGTCCACAGAGAATTCAAAACAAATAGAATTTTCTAATAAATCATGTCTTAGAAGCAGGAAATCATATTTATCTAGCACATCTTCACCTTACTTTAGGAATGACAATAGAACGTGAATCCAACTTAGTCTTCTTCATCTGAATTGGAAAAGGAAGGATGAGTGTAGAGAGGGTTTGCGTGGTCCAAAGGTAACATGGTGTGAGGATGAGATAAGTATTTAGGTTTTTTCGAGTTTGGGGTCTATAATAGTGAGGTGATTGTAGAGACGAGTTAGCAACATACCATAGGGCATAGGACAATCTTAAATGTTTTTTATGTTTAAGATTCTTTTAGCCAGAAAATAGGTGAAATTATAGGGTCTTTGAGTTAAGATGCAGAAGATAATATGACAAGATGACGCCAAGACATAGGGGGGTTACTCCTTAAACCTATAACATTATTTTGGATAATTTTGTCACACCCCGTCAGTGTGGAAACACAGGATATGACGATACCATTCATCGCACAAGATACAAGATCAGACACTTTACAATTTACAATCATGAAACTTGAGTTTACATACATTTTACAAGTTAAAAACTTGACAAAATACAATTATCATAACCATCTTGACTCAGCCCCCTTGGGTTACACCTTTTCTCTTCCAATACCATTCACATACCTTTTGATTTGACACACCTAACAATGATACTCGAAAATGTCAACAATAATGTTGGTGAGCTCGTAGGTTTGACCTTAAACCCAAAAGCTGTGCCAATATTTCAACAGCGGACAATAGTGCTATATGACAGTAATATATGCAAACAACCTTAGCATCACCGCTAATCAATAACCATAGTCACTTACGACCTAAAGGGCCTACCAGCTAGAGCACTAAAATTTTGGGAAGGACATACACAAATCTAGTAGGTGTACCTTTCGATACATTAAACACACAAAACTACTGGGTAGGGCGTACCTATATGCTCCAAACAATCATTAAAACACATAATATTACTTAGTAGTCATAAGCACCTATCTTATCCACAACAACAAACACATTTCGCACAGATCAATTCAAAACATTTCAAAACACATTTGAGTATCATTTTCCCCCAACAGAAAAACAGTAAAAAGTGGGGCTACGAGAACTCACCTCTATCAGAAATCAAGAGCAACCGCACAATCTCAAATAAGGCAGAACACAATCAATCTCTATGCAAGCGCACAATGTACCCGGAAATGACCTAATATATACTCACTTTATTAATACTCGTACAAATTATCTTATTGTACGTTATCTTATTACAAAATTGTCATCTCTTTACCAGAACCTTATCCCATTATCAAAACTTTATCACATATTATGGTTGTGTGGTAATTACGCGAAAACGACTCAAAAACACTTGGGCAAAGTGCGGCATCAATACAATAAAGCTCAAACACCTCAAATCGTTGAACGATACAATCGACCAAATATACTCCACGGAGATCTAATGAAAAAAATGAGTAAAAACTCAAAAGTCGAAGATGATTAAATCCATGTTTTCGTAATCCATACGATAAATATATATATATAAGCATTTAATAATTTAAATAAAAATAATAATAATATTTTATTATTATTTTCGTTTTATTATCGGGCTAACGGGGTAATTACAACGTCTCGTTACTTTAATCCATCTATGTCCAGTAGCTTTTACCTCGACACTTAATCTTCCTTAAGATTCATCTTTTATTTCCTCAATTAAAATCGACACAAATATAAATATTAAATGTTCAAGAAAAGATTTCGAGATGAAAGTAACATATTTCCGTATTGTATTTAACATTTTCAAGTAAAATAACTATTTATTATTAAAATATTGAAAATTTTACCCCTTTCAAGCAAAGTTTCTAAGTATAAGTTTCTTTCGAAAATTCGGCATGACCCGTACGTCTTTATGACTTTTTTCAAGATCTTAAACCTTAATTCAAAACACTTTTTCACAAACCCGACGTTTTCCGACAACACAATACCAATACCTTCAACATGTTTTATCAAACAGTAGCAAAATAACCTCTTTACATCCGACAAGTCCAACAAATTCTCTCTTAGTCCAACATAATTCCTTTAGTCCATTTATAAAGTCCACAAATTCATTTACTTGTTATTGGGTCTTATGGCCCTTTATGGTCTTAAATGCTTAGCCCGATAGTAAAGACTTAGTTCATACCTCTTTTCATAAGCTTACAATATAAACCCAGAAATCTAATGGGCCTTAAGCCCATTAAGCCAAAACCAAATAAGCTATAAGCTTAATATATGCCGAAAACCAATAAGTATACAGAGTAATTATAAATCCGAAAACCAAATAAGTTATACGCTTAATATATAAGCCGAAAACCAAATAAGCTATACGCTTAATATATAAGCCGAAAACCAAATAAGTTATAAGCTTAATACATATAAGCCGAAAACCAAAAACTAAGTCCAATAACCTAGTCCCAAGTGTTGTGACGAGAAACAAACTTGGTGTCGGACTAACGCAACCAAACACACCCTTATTGGGTCGAAATAAACCAAACGGCACCTTTGGTTGTGCCGAGCCCAACGAATCCAAATTAACATGGGTTGGTCGAACCGATCACAACGAGAAGGTTGGACGAGGCCCACACCAAAAAACCCGAACGAATATTCCCATAAGCCAAATAAAGTTATTAACTTGCTTTTCGAATACGCAAAATCCTAAAATAAGCCCTTATTAAGCACTTTTATAAAATGTAAAATTACCACAACAACCATTTTATTCAAATTTAAAAATCTTTTCCTTTCTTTTAAGCCGACGCACAAACACTCCCTTTTCACATTTTCGCTTTCAAGTTTTGACCTTTTTGACGATAAACTTGTACAACTAGTGTATAGACATCACCATATTCATAAAAGTACAACTTTATATAAAAGTTTTTGAAAAACTTACTTGTTTGACGAGTTTGGTTCGGTCGTGAAGCGCGAATAAAACTCAAAACCTTGTTTCTACAACGAAATATACTTAGTATAACCCAATAATATATTCTTAACCCGTTTTCTTGAGAAAATCTTCAAAATATTTGTTTCTTTTCTTCCTTGTGGCTCGTCCGAATTGTAGAGAGAGAAGGAGAGATAGAATTTTTTTTGTTATTTTGAAAATGAGAGATTGAATGAGAAATTTTTTTAAGGTGGGGGAATAGATGCGTACCAAGGGAACATCCTAGCAAGATTTTTGCCTTTTTGTCTCTTCTTATCCCTTCTAGGCGTCCAAGTATCCTAGGAGGCCTTGGGTCTTCCTTTTTACGTCGGGATCACTTAAAAACTAAATTTTGATCTATTTAAAACGTCAACCAAACTTAGTTATCATTCCATTGCGTTTAAAATCATTTTTCCATAAACCTGGGTTATTTACACGACGCCTATTACATTAAATTGCTACAAAAATCCATTTTTGAGCCGTTATCGACCGACTCCTGACCGAAAACATGAATTTTTGGACCAAAATTCATAAGAACCTTGGCTCATCAGTTAAAAACACTTCTAATCATGAAATATTGGCTTGACAACTTTTGTTTCACCCAGTTTTTACCTTTTTACGACTGTTATAGTCTTTTACCGAATTTCACGATGACAACTGTTTTTCTGATAACTTTCAAATCTCACACTCACAATTTACGTTTTAATTCATCGTTATTTCATTATTATGAATTTATCAAATAAATAAACCCATTAACACATTCCCAACTTCCTTAAATCTCCACACTTGAATAAACTGTCGTGCTGGTACGCGCTGTGTGACGAATTTTGGCTAAACGCAGGAAAACTTCCCGAAAAGCACTGAAAACTTCAAAACCACTCTAAAATAGAAAAACAAATAAAAAATGATTCATTTACGAACTCAAAAATTCCTCAAACTCCCGGTTAAACCGAAACCGCTTTTACGCAAAATAATCAACAGAAGTCAACTTCTCAGCTTTCATCAGGAAAACTAACAAGATCGAAAGACTTCAAAATGCAAAACTTTAATATTTTATAATACTTAACCCTAGAAATATTACCTGTTATCACAGTCTCATCCCCCTTAAAGGAATTTCGCCCCGAAATTCAACTCAATTCATCAATTCACAACACTGACAGGAAATTCCATTCCTCAAAGGCTCACATCAATCACTAGGATTTAGTCTTATCAAACGAGGGTTCTTACGATCCCTCTAAAACTATGTCTCTTCCACAAGTTAAAAACTTTCGAATTATAACTTTCTCCAGTCCAATCCATATCCGATCTCAAAATTATAATAGCAATATAGGACATACTCTTATCGCAATTTCTACAAACCTATTGTCTCTTTGTCTAAGTCGCGGTGCAGGGATAACGTGCTTTAATGAGTCAAAGATGAAGAATTCTTGGTCAACTTGCTTTAATGAGTCAAAGATGAGGAATTCTTGGTCAACGTGCTTTAATGAGTCAAAGATAGTTATTAGGAAAGAAGAAAGTTTCATAATGCAATTAGAATTCCTTTATGAATGTTTTAATTAGTTTCCTTGTAAGTCTTATGGACTCTCTATATAAAGAGATCCATAGACATTGTTTAGAGTGTGCACAAGAGAAAAGATGTAAACACAGTAAAGGTGTGTGTGTGTGTCTAGGCGTCAAGTCCTCTAATGGACGCCTAGGGTTTGTTTGTTTTAGTCTCAAGAATCTATGATTCTTGTTACTAGTTAGAGTAACCGTTCTAGAATTGATCATCTAGAATTGGGGCTATGTAGAACGTTTGGTTATTAATGAAGAACACCTTATTGAATATCTTTGTTCTTATTCCGCTTTGTTTTTATAACTTATGAACATTGATATTATCCTAGATAATGCTCTAAACAACCTGAGCTTAAACGATCCAACGATCTTTAGGTTTCCACAATTGGTATCAGAGCCTCGTGGCTCTCGATCTAGGATCTACAAGGTTTTATAAATCGAAGAAAAAGAATAAAAAAGACTCGATTTTGTTGCCAACGATTTTTTGTGACCGACTGTTTTAATGTTCGAGCTTGCATTGGATCATGAATGTATAAAGTGCTAAGAAGAAAAGTAAAAGAAATCGTGAACTGGTTGTATCTTCGATTATATGGTGAAGAATGCAAAGTCAACAGCAGTGGGTCCGAAGAAAATATAGAAGAGATTTTATGCTGCTTGTTCGTTGGTGAAAAGCTATAAAGAAAGAAAGTTTTGATTATAAAAGGAAAAGATATGGCAAATTGGCTTAGTATGATATTGCGATTTCAAGTAAATATAATGTTTGTCATATGCTGCTTGTGTATATTTATGCTGCTCGAAGAATGTTTCTGTTGTCAAGATATTTTAGTGGGTTCACGTATATGTTACTACTGTTGAACAAAAAGAAGCTACTGTTCTCGTTTTTATTCTGAAGATATACGTATATGCCAAGGATATCTATACTGTTCGTATACAAGAAGGTTTATACAGTTGTTCGAGCATGTGGTGTTCAAATGATTTTAATGCTGCTCAACATGGATGTTTATGCTGCTAACTGTTCGAACAAGGAAGTTAGTACTGCTTTCATTACATGTTAATACTGTTGAGCATGATTAATACTGTTCGAAGGTACTGTTTGTTTCATCCGAGAAAATGTTTATACTGTTAATGTCATCCGATATCGTATAAGGAATGATTTTTCTTCTCGGATGGATACAAGATTTTAGACAGATGGGTGACACACACAGAAGGTGTTTTGGTTTTTGGTTCTTAATTGAATTAAAGGCTAGTATTTATTAGATTAATTGATTACGAAGAAAATTGTTTATCACTTATTTGAAGATGAAGTGGATTTTTCAGATGCGTGTTCTTATTATATCTTTTGGTCTTGAAGATAACTTGTTTGGTTATATACGGTTTATGATGAAGACTTGATAAAACTAGTTTTTACCTGATGTAAGGAGATACATTGTAGTACTCACAGGTATTTACTATCACTTGGCTCAGTGACTCATGTATAGGCATGCGGATTTATCAAGAGATCGAGGTCTACTCATAAAACGAAGAAGAAGATTATGAGTTCTTATCATATTATAGGGCAAGACATAAGATACAAGTCTGGGTTATTCTACTTCTACATCAAGTTGGTTATACTTAGTTTTCTTCATCAGTGATCATTACATAGAGCCTACAGAATTGAAGATTCAAGAAATGGTTAACATATGGGTTTCAGGGGAAGCTTATTGTTAAAATGTTTAACCATTTACATGCTACATTGAGGTGATGGTTTTTACTACTACTAGCCTTTGTTACTACTGCTAGTGTAAGTTTCTACTGCTCAAGTTCATTTTTCTTAAGGTGCGTCCTGGAGGGTAATTTGAGACATTAAAAAGCTTGGATTAGAAGTGTGATATATGGTTTGTGGTTGTAAAGATCAAAGTTGCATATCTTCACAGTCCCCTATTGGTTTATGACAAAAAGGGGAAGATGTTACAAAGATGATATTATTTGCAACTTATTATGTGTGGTGGCTCGACATGACAAGGAAATCTTAACTTTAAGGGAAGATCTAAAGTTAAGGGGAAGAATTTATTGTTTGTTTTGTCATCATCAAATAGGGGAAGATTGTTGGGAATGATTGATTTGATGATACAAAAGGAAATAATATATGATATAAAGGAAACAAGACAAAGTTGAAGAATTCTTGGTCAACGTGCTTTAATGAGACAAAGATGAAGAATTCTTGATCAACTTGCTTTAATGAGTCAAAGATGAGGAATTATTGGTCAACGTGCTTTAATGAGTCAAAGATAGTTATTAGGAAAGAAAAAGTTTCATAATGCAATTAGAATTCCTTTATGAATGTTTTAATTAGTTTCCTTGTAAGTCTTATAGACTCTCTATATAAAGAGATCCATAGACATTGTTTAGAGTGTGCACAAGAGAAAAGATGTAAACACAATAAAGGTGTGTGTGTGTGTCTAGGCGTCAAGTCCTCTAATGGACGCCTAGGGTTTGTTTGTTTTAGTCTCAAGAATCTATGATTCCTGTTACTAGTTAGAGTAACCGTTCTAGAATTGATCATCTAGAATTGGGGCTATGTAGAACGTTTGGTTATTAATGAAGAACACCTTGTTGAATATCTTTGTTCTTATTCCGCTTTGTTTTTATAACTTATGAACATTGATATTATCCTAGATAATGGTCTAAACAACCCGAGCTTAAACGATCCAATGATCCTGCTAGTTCAGAGGACATATTACAACTGTTAGTCATAATTCAAACCGCTAAACAAGAAAATACTTTGGAATGTGTATTTTTGGAATTGGACTAACATTTGCAGGGTGAGCACATTGAAAATATGGTATTGAATTAAGGGGAGGCCATCAATCACAAGTGTTTTATGAATCAAAACCCAGTCAATTCAAAAGAGGTCGGGATACCAAGATACCTTAGTCTAGTGGTCCCCCTAAGAAAGGTTGGTGATGAGGCTGTCCATAAGGAGTTGGGTGACAGAATGGAAAGGGCTGCCACTACTGCTTCTAGCTCTGAAGCAGAGCAGGACAGTGGTAACATAAATTAAGACCCAATCCATGGCAACACTTAATGAATTAACTCCTTAGAGAATTGATTCAGGTAGTGGTCCCAGGTGCCAAGAAACCATATTGGGGGATGTAGATGCTCAAACTAGGTTTGAGACTACATCTAATTAGTCCATTGATCCACCTCTCTCAAAAGTTAACACATTTAGAAGTGGGGAGGACAATATGAAAATTTTGGAATTGATGGATATTGTACACAACTGTCTGCATTGGTGAGCTCAAAAGAATAGAGAGATTTGTGTTTTAAAAACAGAAAGAGTGTTTAGTGAGCTAATAGAAATGGAGTTGCAACTTAGAACTCACCTTAAATTCCCACCCACATTTTATAATTTTTTTTTAAGTGAGCTTAAAATAGAAGAGGAGATGTGTGTACAAAAAAACAGAAAAGTGTTATTAGTGAGCAAAAAAAGAATTGAGAGGATACTGTAAGCATAAAAACAGGAAAGAGGTTTTTGTGAGGAATCAAATTTTGATGATCAAAGTTATTTGTGTGATGAAATTGAAGTTAATGCTGGTAGTTCAAACTTACTGCTGTTAGTCTCAGGTTAATACTGGTAATACAACTTAATGCTGCAAAGCATCAAGTTTCTACTGCTGGTATACAATTAATGTTGTTAGGCTTAAATTAGTACTGCCAGTATTTGTTTATGCTGCAAGGTTTAAGTTAATGCTGCTAGGCATCAATTACTGCTGCTAGTTCAAGTTCCTGCTGCTGAGGGTGTTTTTCTATAAATACTTCGATTAAGGGTTTCACTTATTTCTTTATTCGATTTCATTCATTCAAACACTCTCTAAACATAAGCCCTAATTCAATTTCTCTTTGGATTATCAAAATCTTTATAATGTCGAGCCCTAAGTTTGCTGAAACGCACAATGTGGTCGCGTTTTTGGAGAAACCTACAGAAAGTGATGGGTTTGCGGAGATCATTGATTTTCTGAAAGCAAGTTCTGTTAGTTATGCATTAACAGTCAATCCAATCATCTACACCTCATGTATACAACAGTTTTGGGCTACCGCATAGGTCAAGACAGTTAATGAAGTGCGTCAGTTACAAGCCTTAATTGACAAAAAGAAGGTAATCATCACGGAGGCAAGTATTAGGAATGATCTTCACTTAGATGATGCATAAGGTACTGAGTGTCTGCCAAACACTACAATTTTTGAAGAGCTGGCCAAAATGGGGTATGAAAAGCCTTCTCAAAAACTTACTTTTTATAAAGCTTTCTTTTCTCCGCAATGGAAGTTTATGATTCATACCATTACTCAAAGCCTTAGTGCAAAGACCACAGCCTGGAATGAATTTAGTAGCACAATGGCTTCCTTGATCATATGCTTAACAACAAATAGAAAATTTAACCTGTCTAAGTATATCTTTGATGCTATGGTTAAACACTTAGATGGAGGGGTTAAATTCCTGCTGTATCCTCGCTTTCTACAAGTTTTTCTTAACCAACAACTTGGAGACATGACACATCACAAAAAGACTTTTGTTAATCCCTACCACACAAAGAAAATATTTGATAATATGAAGAGAGAGGGTAAGGATTTCTCTAGGAGAGTTACACCTTTGTTTGATAATATGCTGGTTCAAGCTACTGAAGAAGTGGGTGAGGATTCAGTTCCTCTAACTGATTCCACTCAGATACCCACTATTGATCAACCATCTACATCTTCTCAACCCAAGAAGAAACAAAAGTCTAAGAGAAAACAGAGGAAGGAGGCAGAGACTGCTCATGCTGAGACAGAGGAAGAGGAACATCTTAATACACCTTCCAATGATCCACTACCTAGTGGTGAGGATAGTATGCAATTTAATGAATTGATGGCTTTATGTACCCAATTGCAAAAATAGGTTCTTGACTTATAGAAGGTTAAATCTGATCAGGCAGTTGAAATTGCTAGTCTTAAGAAAAGGGTCAGTATGCTTGAAAAGAGGAGACAGTTGAGGACCACAGGACTTCAAAGATTCAAGAAACTTGGTACAGCCAGAAGAGTTAAATCCTCTAATGTTGGTTTGGGTGATCAGGAGGATGCATCCAAACAGGGAAGGAGTATTGAGGATATTGATGCAGATGCTGAGGTTACTCTAGTGAATGAACAACAGAATGAAGACCTAATGTTTGATACTGGAGTGTTGGATGATGATGAAGTGTTTGTGGATGTTGCTTCTAGTGAGAAGAATGAGCAGAGTACAAAGATTGATGATAGTAATGCTGGTGAAGCAGTTACTACTGCTAGTGTTAAAGATAGTGCTGCTCCTACAATTCAAGTTTCTACTGCTAATATAGGAGAAGTTACTGCTGCTAAGATTGATGAACTAACTTTGGCTCAGACACTTATTGAAATCAAAGCAGCTAAGCCTAAAGTTGTTACTGCTGCTACTACAACAACAACAACTACAAGACCCAAGGGTAAAGGGGTAGTAGTACAGGAGCCAAGTGAGTTCAGAGTTCTACAAGAGTCACAACCTTCAGTTACTAAAGACAAAGGAAAAGGTATTATGGTTGAACCTGAAGTTCCTTTAAAAAGAAAAGATTAAATTGCTCTTGATGAACAAATTGAAAGAGATATTCAAGCTAAGTTGGATGCTGAATTAGAAGAAGAACATAAGCTAGCAAGGAAACAAGAAGAATAAGCTAACATAGCATTGATTGAGTCATAAGGAGAATACACAAGCTATGATGGAAACTGATAGATTGCTGGCTGAAATACTTCAATCAAAAGAAAGAGAGGAGTTGACAGATGAGGAAAAAGGAAAATTATTTATGGAACTAATGGAGAAGAGAAGAAAATATTTTGCTGCACTTAGAGCACAAGAAAAGAGAAACATACCTCCTACCAAGGCACAAAAGAGAACTCAAATGTCTACTTATCTTAAGCACATGGGTGGATTCACATACAAACAGCTGAAGGGAAATAATTTTGATGAAATTCAAAAGCTGTTTGACAAGGAAATGAAGAGAGTCAATACCTTTGTGGCTATGGGTTCTGAGGAACAGGAAAACAAAGAAAAGAAGACAAAAGGTAGTGAGGAGACAACTAAAGGCAGCAGAAAGAAGATGCTTGGAAGAAAAAGAGCAGGAAAACAGCAACAACAAGAATTCTCAAAGAAATAAAAAATGGAGGAAGAACAAGAGAGCGTCTGAATGAAGTTGGAAGAATCATGAAGATTATGAAGGAGAGTTATGAAGGATTTGGTAATTAAATAAGGATTAAGAAATAGCAATGCTCGCTAATAGAACCACTTATACTACAAACTACCAATGATTGTTGATTACAAGCTTCATAAAGAAGGTATGCTGGTACATTATTAGTTGATAAGAGCAGATGGAAGCTCCAAGAGATACTCTTCAATGATAAGGATGCTACAAGGAATAGACAGAGAAGACTTGGAAGTTCTTTGGAGGATAGTAAAGGCAAAGCATAATGATACAAGGCCTGAAGATGAATTTGAAAGAGTGTTATGGGGAGATTTGAAAGTTATGTTTGAACCAGACACAACAAGTAATGTATGGAGAATGTTACAAGGATACAGGGTGACTATTTGGAAGTTGATTGATTCATCTGGAGTTCACTTTGTAAGGTTTGATAATCTTCACATCTTTATGTTGGTTGAAAGAAGATACCCCCACACCAATAACTATCACCAATATGCTAACCAAGAAACTTTAAACTGATCATCAAAATGAAATGTGCTATCAGTTGTTAAAGCTTATGGTAAAACAGCAAAAAGGAAAATGAAAGGTTTGAATGCATCCCTCCTGAGTATGATGAAGAATTTATGATAAAGAAACTTGAAGATTCAGAACCTGAACATCAAGTTTAGGGGAGGATTGTTGAGACTTGAAAGACTTTAAGGACACTTAAGGATTATACTAAACAGGTACATAATGGAATTTATACTAAGTAGTTAGTACTGGTAGTATAAAGTTACCACTGCTAGTTACTATACAATTGAAAGTATAAGATATTATACTAAGTGTTAGTATGAAGTTACTACTGCCAGTAGAAGTTAAAGACTGCTCATAGTTGAAACTGAATATATGCTAAGTTATTAATGCTGCTAAGTACATAAAGTTTACTACAGTTAGTGTAACTTAGTAACTAGTTAGTATAAGCTTAGGTACTTGAGCTAGAGTAAAGTTACAACTGTTAGCATAATATTATACGGCTGGTACTCTACTACTAGCTTCATGCTTAGTTTTGGGGTGCGTGCTGGTTATAAAGATACAACTGTTGCTGACTTACAACTGCTTGAAGACTTACTACTGTCAAGAGGATAAAGACAGAGTAAAAAGATAAAGCGTGTGTGGTAAAACAAGAATACTTATGAAGATAAGTATTAAAGTTATTTTTTGCAAAAATATGATAGTCTTGTAATTATAGACATATTAATTATATGGTTATCAAGAAAAATGTGTGTGTGTGTAGAGAATATAGCTCAAGTTTTGTAAACTCCTAACATAATTCCAGAGTGTTCTGTTAAAATAATTGAGACTGAAAGTTTTGTAATGGTTTCATTGTTTCTATTCACTTGTTAATATGTCTTCTTAATATCAATACTAATTCACGCCGCGAAGGTATTTGATATTCAATAATCAAAGTTTCTGTCATAGTAGTTTTGGATTTATCCAAAGTTGCTAACCTACATCAAGCCTAAGAGGACAAGATCGGTTTGAAGGACCAACAAATACACTTAAAAATATAGAAAATAAGTATATTAGGAAAGTTTTGTGAGGAAGGAACACGAGGGAGAAAAAGAAGATGGGAGAGTTATTAGGGGAAAAATATCTCATTTTTCTAGGAAAATTTTTATTTTAAATGGAAAAACTGAAAACTTGTTTAGTCGCACTTTTTCCTAATAATTTTCAAAAAAAAGGAAATTCTCATTTTCTTAATTTTAAATAGGAAAACAGAAAATCACATTGTACTATTCTTCATTTCTAAAAGGAAAAATATAACTCCCATCTAAACAGGTTTTCAAAATTCTCAACTCTTTTCTAGAGAAGAAAAATCATTCTTTTCTCTAGGAATTTAGAAATAGAAAAACATGAAATTTTTTCTACAACTAAACACCACATAACATGCTCATTTTCTCCTTTTCCTTAATTTGATGAGGAATGTTTCATTACTCAAAACTAAGTAATCACCCATTGCATTATAGTTAATCAATCAACCTTAATCATTTTCATTATCATTCCTGTTAGTGTAAATTTTATGATATTTAATCTATACGATCTCTTTATGTTTTGGTGATGACAAACATGTGACTTGTAATATGTAACGTAAAGTGCGCAAGTTACTCGTAATCACAAATTATCAATGCATACTTGCATCTACATCTCTCGACGTCTCAAGTCTACATCAACACCGATATTTGTTTGCACCCGACGTAATTCACGTAAGGTATGTACAAACAATATTAAACTTGTAGGATGATCAAAGAAATAAGTTTTTGTCTTAAACTTTATATTTTTGTAAATATAACAAAACTATTTATAAAAAATTATTTAGACAAATTATTTTTGAAATATAAAGAAATGTTATATTTGGTAATTATTTTGAATTTCAAAATCTGTTCATTCCCCCTAAAATAAGTGTCACTTTCACCAGACAAGTTTGTCACCAAAAAAATACAAAAACAGGAGCGTCTGTCGGGGCAGTCCCTTAATTCGATCGGCGCCCCCTTAATTATTTGGTGGCCCCCTTATATATCTGGGACCGCCGTTTCCAGATCTCACTAAATCTCTTTAAATCTTTGATCATTTAACTTGTTTAATCTTGTTTAAATGTGATCCAATCTTCTACTCTTTCCTTCTTCCCTCAAGTGCATGAGAAGAACTACAGTAACATCTTCATGATCCAAAGTTATGTAGTATAGTTAGTCCATTTGTAACACTTGTTACATATAGATCGAGTCCATGTCTTCCAATCTTTAGTAGTGTGTAGATCCAAATGATGTATATATTTGGATGGGTTTATTATGGGCTGGTTAGTATTTTGGGCCTTAAAACACATTTTAGTGTAGTGGTAGATTGGTTCTAGCTAAGATTAGACCGACATCTAGCTTAGGTTGGCCGGAAAATAATTAAGCGTCGCGGGTTATGTGTTTAGGCCATAAACACAAGGATTGGTTATGTGGGCCATAAAACCATACGGTTAGGTTGTACCAAAGAAGGACTACGACATCTAGTTTAGTGTCGAAAAATAATGTAAGCATAGTAATAAAGCAGGTTTTCTCCACCGATAAGGGAGCTTGTTGATTAGTGAAGTAACTCTCGAGTTGATACTCGAGGAGTGGAGTAGGGCAAAGAAGAGCTTCGTTACTGAACCACTATAAATCCCAATCGTGTCGGTATTTGCATTTTCTTTTTACGCTTTCTCTTATACTTATTTCTTTACATTTATCACTTTACTATTACACTTGCATTAGGCTTTTGAGTGTGTGAATTGTTGTCTACGCTTTGTGTTAGTCCATGGTTTGGTATATCTCTTTGTAGTAAACAATGTGATGTGGATATATTGGGTTAATATGCACTAGTATTGTAAATCCTATTATCGACACATATTTAAATTGCGTCAAACTTGAATTGGTGATTTGATACAAATGATCTAGTCCGAAAACCTCTTCTGGAGGCGATCTCTTTAAATAGGACGGCCCCCTGATGTACTAGGCGGCCCCTATATATTTATGGGACCGCCGACAGAGAGTGATTTAATAATTAATACAAAAGATTTAAAGTTTTTAAAAGGAAACGTATTCACCCCCCTCTACGGTTTCCACAATTGGTATCAGAGCCACGTTGCTCTAGTTTTTAAAACAAATAGTTTTTAAAATAGAGTACGATCCATGTATCAAATTACCCATGAACGGGGACTAAATATGGAAAGTGTTTTGTTGTTTGATTCGTACTAGTTTTGTTATTAAATATACTTCGTATACTAGCTTGAAGGAAAAAATTTTTCCAAAAGAACTTGGAAGTGTCAACTTATGTTTGTCTAAGTCGTAAGAGTAGAAATGATGTCTAAAACACGAAATTTATGTGCTGGAACAACTTTTTAAAGTCTTATGTTCTACAGTTAAGTTATTAAATGATTTTAAACAAAAAACGTGTTTTGGGGTCACTGGTGGCGGTCCCATAAATGTTCGGGTGGCCCCCAAATATATCTGGGGGCAGTCACCTTTATGGGGGCCGCCTGTCTGTTTCGTCAGTTTTTGGCAAACTTTGAAAAATCATATAAAATCAATCTACCTGTAAGTCCGTAAAAGTCGTGCCACCACCCATTTTTGAAGATAATTGAGTCTAGTTTCATTTAAAAATACTTCCAAGTCTTTATTCTAAACTTAAGTCAGTCAGAAATGCAAAATACTACATAGTGGTCAAAACTATATGTTTCGGTTTGACGTAAAACTTGTAGTTTACGTTTTCTTTCAACTCGAGCATTTCTAGTCAACTTATCCTTGAAAACATTGATCTTGATTAACTTCCAAGTCTTTATTCTAAACTTAAGTCAGTCAGAAATGCAAAATACTACATAGTGGTCAAAGCTATGTATACATCGTTATATCTAATCCACAAAACGACGACGAATATCCTTATGTTAGCAGAATGATTATGTGTGTTTAACTTTTGTTTCAACTTGGTTAATAGATATTAATAAGTAATCATTACTATTTGTAATTGAGCTAATTATATATCTAAACACATGTGCCATGTATGCTATTTGTATATTACTAGTTTTCCGTATTATGCCTAATAGGAATTACGCTAGATTAACTTCGTTAAGTTGCTAAAATTAATTTTGATGCATTGCATATAGACAAAGATCATTATATTTACAAGTGGATATACATAAACATCTTGGTAGATTATTTTGAGTGGTAGTAACCCATTTATAAACAAGTATTTAAATAGATTTGTCAAGTGTGTGGAAAAATAATATCCTAAGATCATATGTTAAAATCCTTCACAAAAAATTTCCACACTTTAACCTCTTTCCAACAAGATGTCTAAATCTTTTCATCGTCTTGCCTTGTTTGATCTTGGGTTGGTTAAACAAAAGAAAAATCATATTAGGTTAATACATTAATATTGAAGTAAAAGAAAATGATTTTTTTTTTGTTAGAACTTGCTTGTGCTTGCATTGTTCAAACACAACACATCATAATAGTATTCTTTTTATCAACATATAGTCCGCCACTTTTACAAAAGATGTGTGATGTAATTAAAAATGGTTAGAAAAATTATCCATACACTAATAAAGATGTCAAAAACTATGCATACTATGCATAACGGAGAGGCGCAAATGATTTATTGGCATTCCCGCCAAGCAAACCAGTAGTGACAAAGTGGCGGTCTCTGGTAAGGGTTCAGAAGGAAGGGTTGAACGTGTGGAGCGGATAGAGAGATCATGTGGGGGTCGCGTCTGTCGTCTCTCGCAGCTTTCGTACGTATGTATACTACTACAACTGGGACATATGCATGATCACACTGGAGATGATGGTTAATTGAATTGCATTAACTGGGCTGCGTATGTCGATCTCTATTCGCGAATACTTATATTTCAACATATTCTTTCTTGACGCACTAGATAGAGTGTCGTAAGGGTCAAGAAAGATTATAATAATATAATCCTCATTATTCAAACTATGATTGATTTATTATCGAATCTAATTGTCGATTTGTCGAGTATGGATATAGAAATTGAATTTTTATGTGTCTAGCTTTAAGATCATATCAAAATATAACAAGAGATATTTGCCCTAACGGAATATTACATAGACGGCGGGTTCGTGTAATCCGTTCATAAATTAGGAAATACTTACACATTACATCTCAAGTGTGACAAAGCAATAGGTAGAATTGGATAGCTAGCAAGGAGTAGTGCATCCCAGGTAAATACGCTTCATTGTATAATTGTTATTTAGTTTATTAGTAATTAATTAGCTTAAAACCAAAACCTCTCTAAAACCAGAAATTACTTGCTTTCATTAAATATAAAAACACAAAAAGAATCTTCCTTTAACCCTTAGACCTTAGTGAACATTCGATCCGGCCTTCACAGTGTTATTCCCCTAGAGAACGATAACAACCCTCGAGCCTTGCCTATACTACACTACAACGATTAGGTACACTGCCTAGGGAGTTGTAAAACTTGTTGTAGAGGTCCCTTATGACAATCGCAACAAGTTTTTAGCACCGCTGCCAGGGAATAACATACGTTTCGGATTCTATCTAGCTTAGGTCTACTCACAAGATTCCTATCAAGTGAGATTTAAATTCTTGTCAATTAGCTTTCTTTTAGTCTATCTCTTTTTTGTGTAGTTGTTCGTAAATATGTCATTCATCACCATGGTGGATGAAATCACACTTGAGTCGTTAACGGAAGAACAATTTGAGTGCTTCGTAGAATATTACCATGAAAATTATCCAAAAGATTTTAAAAGTTAGAGAATCTTGAGGAAATATATAAAATGATGAATGGTGGAGTAGAATATCCTCGCATACAAAATGCCTCACCTAGTGCAATTAAAGAATCATATGAGCCTTCACCTAGGATGTGTTCGTATAAACAACCTTCGTGTTTAGGATTAAATTTTGTTGGTGAGACCCTTAGGAAAAGTGAACAATTGCATCAAACTTTTGATAAGAGCTCCATAGCAATGACTCGTAAGTTAGATGACATGATAGAATTGCCTAAGTCACAACCTGAGAGAACATATAACGAGGATTTAGAATGTGAGATAGTTATGGTTAAGATGCCTAAGTGTATGGCACGGTTAGATGATGAGCCCATAGGTGATCTAGATACGATGGAGGATAAGGTGGATAATCAGAGCCCACAATGCACCCCACAAGTCCTCCCATCAATTGAGTTATACACACCGCCCGTGACTCACCTAGAAGAAGTAGAAGAGACTATAGGAATCCCAATGGAGGTAGAACCTTTGGACCACATGAAACTAGAGGATCTAGGCTTAAATACTAATAATCATGACCTCTTTCTTAGTTCTAAGGGATTTCCTAATGTTAATGAATCGGAGCCTCAACTTTTACCCAATTTTTCACCCTTAGATGTAAATCTAGGAGAAAAAAGAGAAACCGACCCACCCATCAACCCATATAGTTCGGGCAGTTTTAGGATGAAGGTAGTAAAACCCTTGACCATTCACACACCGCCTTCACCCCACGTGGCATACCTCCATCGAAATGGTGTGAATCACTACTATCATCCGCACTTGACCTTAAGTGTAGGGGAGACTCACCTTTTGCGAGTCAAATAAGCGTAGAGTCAGGCTCGTGACTCGAACAAAAACAAGCGCTTATTGGGAGGCAACCCAATCTCTTATTTTCCTGCATATTAGGAGTGTCTCGTGTGTTTTAATTCTTTATTGTTTGTTTTATTATGTTTTAATTAGTTTGTGATCATGCTTTGTTTGTTTGTAACTTCGTCTTATTTGCAATCAAAGGTATTTTGTAACAAAATAAGTGTAGGGGAATATCCGGTTTTTAGAACCAAATTCAAACATTTGAAATAAATTATTTAGATTAATTCGCGTTAGTTTCGAGTCATATGATTTAATTGTTAATTCTTTGGTTGTTATGCAACATTTTGTACAAGAAAATAACTCATAAGAATGAGTGCAGGAAATTTTTCATCAAAAACAAAAAATGAGCTTTCATAGAGTGTAGAGACGGTGTCACAATTTACACGTGATGCCGTCACCACGACACTCGTGACGGGGTCAGGATATTCCTGACGGCGTCAAATGCCCAGTTACAAAAAAACTCGAAAATTTTAAGTATTTTTGAAAATAAAACTTGTATAACGCTTAAGAAAGTTGTAATTCTTTTATAAACCTGCAAAACCATGAGTTTAACAATTCTCTCATCCTATCTTTATTGCTTTCGTAGAATCTAAACTTAGTTAATGAGGTTGTATTTATTATTCACCCGTGGATTTTACGCTTGGTGTAGTTGTCTTTGTCTTTGATTACAGGTTATATTTGACGAGAAGAAGCTTGGAAGTTCTTAGGAAGTTTTATTAGACGACTCTTGGAGGACGATTTAACCAGTTATCACATGTTTCTTCTCTATTATTGAGCAAACCAGGGGAGTAATAGTTTGTTTTACTTGTTTTCTTTTCCCTTTAATTCGTTTTTACGAGTACCTTTATAGAACATTGGGGACAATGTTCAACTTAAGTGTAGGGGGGAAATAAGCCTTAGAAACTATTCTTCCATTTGCCATTTGCTTTGTACTTAAAATGATGGGTAATATATCGAAACATAGCATAAGAGGTAATTTTGACCAAAATTTAAATTTTTTATGACACATACCGACGAAAACCGAGTATTAATAGCGTCTCATGGATAGGAATTTATATTACTAGCACAAAAAACCCTCAAATTCCACCCCCAAAATGTGAGGTTCGCCCTTAGATATTATACCTTTAGCTTGTTTGAGTTAAGAAGTGAGCAATCATGTGTGTCTATTTCGTCGTTACGGATGTGTATGCGTGGTTTTGTCACATTTTCTAGAACATTGGTATCGGTTACTTTAGGATTATGAGAGTGTACCGGTAGTATATTAAATTCTAGAACTTGTTATTGTGATGCATTCCGAGACCGCATAGTAAGTGTTAGGATTTGCTTAATAAGAGGCATTAGGATTAACCCATGTTTTAAACCTGTAATTGTTATGATGGTCACACCGGCCATATAACTATCCCACACCCTTGCCATGCACTCATTTTTAGTGCAGGATACCCCTAGTACAACCCTCCGAGCCTATTCTTTTTAACGGTTCTCGTAATTTTCTTGTGGATTCCAGATTATTAATGAAGAGCATTGTCACCCTTAAACCAATCGTTACATCCAAATCGCCTTAGCCTACCTTGTATGTACTCGCTTTTAGTACATTATTGTGTTAACCCAAGTTAATTATTGAGTACACGGTTGCTAAGTCCTTATCCTTGTAAATACAATTTTAGGACAATTGTGATTCATGGTAGTATTTATTTCGCAGAAGAATGGGGAAGAAAAGTTAAGTCAATACCCCCATACATTTGTTAGATGATCTCCATGTTATTTTGATCCACCTCAAATCGGGTCATTAGTTAGATTGTAAATATCAAGCATGTAAAAGCTCAAGTGTAGGGGTACGTGTTATAAACCCCATGTTATGATGTATTATGTTATTCGAAAAAAAAGAAAAAAAAAGAAAAAGAAAGAGATTGATGTAGAGTTGCGTAGATTTTGTATATCTTCGTCCGAGTCTTGGCTTAGAAACCAAACCAGTGTGTATTCGTGTAAATAATTAGCTAACCCTTCCACTCCAAATTCACCCAAAGCCACCCAAATGTATCCCATCCGTTTCCGTTTCCATTATATATTATCTTACACCCATACCCCACAACCATTTGAAAAGACCTCTTAGATAGTAATGAATAATGCTTGCGCCCAGCGGTGGAGGTTTGATCCTTTACCAAGCCTATGGTAATTTATATGCTATGACAGGTAATGAGTGTTGATTTTTTGTTTCCCCCTTATGTTATAATTTATTATACACCCGAGAGAAAGAGAGAATCCCAAACACTTATGTGAGGTGCTAGTGTATGCTTTCCGTGCTTTTAATTACGAGGTCTAGAAGGTTGTGTTGTAAAATACTTTTAAAAAGTAGGTAAAATGACCCTCATATTGTTATTGTTTAGGTAGAAAAGCCCATTTGCTTGAGGACAAGCAAATTTGATGAGGTGTCATTTTATACACTTTTTCGGGGTCGTTTAACCCCCTAAATCGTGCATTTATGCCCAAAATAGACACTTAATCGTCCCTTTTCAGGTATTTAGCATTTGGAAGGCATTTGGAGGAAATACACGTGACTTGGGCTCATTTGGAGAAGAATCAGACAAGACTACGGACCAACACCAAGACTCTTGAAGATTTGTGCTCACAGAGCCTGGAGACGGCGTCACCAACTCTACACGACGCCGTCACAACCCACTTAGTGATGGCGTCACAACATTTCATGACGGCGTCAGTACGCACTGACTCGTACGTAGATCTAGCAGATTCTACTCATGACGGCGTCACGATTAAAACGCGACGCCGTCGCATCGATTTATCTATATATACAAATCCGTTTTTAAGGTTTTAAGTGTGTAACTTTAGAGTAAAAGAAAGGGGTGAACCCTAGTTCATGAGGAATCCAAAAAGATGCTAAAGGAAATGTTCTTTTTTTTTTTTTTTTTTATTGAACATCAGTTTGAAAATTTTGTTACTGCATCTAATGAAACTTTGGATAAGGCTTATGATAGATTTCAGAAACTCATAAGTCAACTGGAAATTCATGGAGCCTATGTATCAAAGGAAGACATTAATCAGAAGTTTTTAAGAAGTCTTCCTCCTTCATGGAGTCAAATAGCACTGATCATGAGAAATAAACCAGATATTGATGACATTGATATTGATGACCTTTACAACAATCTTAGGGTGTATGAAGATGAATTGAAAAGGTCTTCAGGTTCCAACTCTGCTTCACAGAACTTGGCTTTTCTTTCCTCTGAGAATACTAACAGTACTAATGAAGTTAGTACTGCCAGTGGAGATTTTGGGGTTAGTACTGCTGGTGGAATTAATCAAGTTCCATCTACTCCAAGTGCTCATGATATAGCTTACTCCTTTCTTGCACAACCAACAACCAGTCCTCAACTTGAGAATGAGGATTTTCAGCAGATGAATGGAGATGACTTAGATTATTGGATCTTCGATGGAGTGGCTATTGTTGACTGTAAGTAGTTTAAAGAAGTTCATTCAGAGGACAGGTTCAAAGAAAAACGACATGTTTCTCTTGATAAGTCAAAGATTGAGTGCTACAACTGTCATAGAAAAGGACATTTTGCTATAGAATGTAGATCAGGAAGGAATCAAGGAAGAAGACCTTATGGTGACAATGGCAGGAGCAATGCACAAATAACTGAATCTTCATCTCAGGCACTAGTAGCTCAAGATGGTCTATGAGGCTATGACTGGGAGAATGATTTTGAAGTAGAACCATTCAACTATGCTTTCATGGTATTCTCCTCTCAAGCTCTTCATGTCTTCTGACAGTGAGGTACAAAAATGTTCTAAATGTCTTGAATCATTTAAAATACTTCAAAAGAACTATGATTACTGAGACGAGGAAAAAGCATAACAAAGCCCAAATAGAAATTAGGGTTAGGAGATAGCCTTAGAGTCACTAGAAGGCTAGAATTCTTGGACAAAGAAAATATAAATGGCTTGGTGTAAGAGTATGAGTTTCCAAAAACTATGATCTTAAGTGTAGAGGAATAAAATTAACAACTAAATCTGGAGTAGAAAAGGTAGTTAAGGAAAGAGATGAATTGAAACTCAAGATTGAAAAATGGAAGGGACATCAAAGAATCTCACTAAGATATCAATAGTAGATGAGTTACTATGATAAAAAATGGATTCATGGTTTGGACACAAAAATGGAGATTTGTGTAATAAATCTGAAATGATAGTGAAAACAGTTTGACTGTTTTTGCGGTAGGTCTATGTGATTGAAAGAGAGCACACTAGCAAATAATAGGTTCACTAAAGCAAATGAGTATCATGCCGTTCCCCCTCCAATTACAAGGAACCCACTAACCCCAAGAGCTGATATATTATTTGCAGGACTAGATGAGTATGCTGTTTAGATATAAACTCATAGAGCTAAGACAACTATAAACTAACAGGAACTGTAGGTACCACAAATGAAAGCAAACTCTAGTTAAAACCTTCGTCTTGTCAATGAAACGTTTTGTTTTGTCAAAGATTAATATTTTTAAAAAAATTTTTTTAATTAGGAATGAAGTCATCATTGAGGATTGGACCTCAGATGATGAGGATGATGTGTGTGTTGTCAAAACTGTTAGTTTTGTTGAACCTAATGTGACTCAAGCTGTTAGGAGTCAAGCTGATAAAAGTGGTGAAAATTCACAAAAACAAA
Source organism: Tanacetum coccineum (assembly GCA_026074375.1). Classification (NCBI taxonomy): domain Eukaryota; kingdom Viridiplantae; phylum Streptophyta; class Magnoliopsida; order Asterales; family Asteraceae; genus Tanacetum; species Tanacetum coccineum. The sequence goes on from BQNB010000085.1 coordinate 186,084, forward strand.
TGATTGATTTTAAGAAAGTACATAAAATAAAAGCTTGTTTTGTTTGTAAGCCTGACATTTGATAAAAGACTGTGATTTCTATAAGAGTCCTTGAACCTAGGTTAAGAATGTGGTCATACTGGGGATGAGGTAGTCAAACAGTATGGGGATTATGCAAAGGGTAAATCACAAAACTTTTCAAAAAAATTTTTTTTGAAATACCCTCATGCAAAAAGGACTTTTAACCCATCAGCAGTATAACCAGGAGTTTAGTTAATATGATAATCAAATGTAGTTACTGCCTAGGTCTATTCAGTAATGTTAGGCATGTTATGTAATGCTAGGCATGCCTCAAAAATAGCACACAAAAATAGCACAATCTAATACTTAAATGCTACTCCTTAAACTTTCTGGTTTTAAGCAGAATTTTACTCTTACTTGCACGCTCCCTAAAAAGCACTCCTTAAACAATCCATAATTTCAAACAAAATTCATCATGCTACATATATATCTATGACCCTCTCATAGCTTCTCCAAAGCCATTACCCTTTTACATAATAACCTTAGGAAATTCCATTAACCAAAGTGTCATGAATTGTCCAGAAATCTGACCTCTAACGTATTGGACATTGGCTTAATACCCAACTTAGACCTTACTATGGACTTAGCCAAATTCAGGGACATACACACAATATATGAAAACTACTTCCCACGTGAATTAGAGCTCTAATCTCAGTGTCTAATATTTTTAGAAAAATCAAAAACCAAAAACTGAAATTCGTCACTGTTTACAGACTGGATTTTGTAATGACCATTTGGACCCACTTCCCAACATAAAAACTTCATGAGACAACTTTTTATGAAAGTAGACTTCTCTGAGGTTATATCGCGTATATCGTTAAAATATTTATTTGATCTTTTATGATTGAGTTATGCTCTATACAAAACTGCCTAATTTTCTGCAGTGAATTAAACATATATTCGAGTGATCTAAAAGCCCTTAACGCATGATCCTTATTCGCTAATCAATCCGATCTAATGATTAAACTAACATTATTATATCATAAAATTTCTGGATATTACAAACCCTAATTTATAAAACTTAATTTAAACCCTAATCCATCATAACTAAGTTACTAGAATTATAAACAAACTATAATTAAAAGATCGGATCGTACCTTAAAGTGAAACCCTAAAAAAAATCGTCTTCTCTCTTCTTCTCCTCTATGGCCGGTCGAACTCAAGTGAGGGGAGGGAAGGGATTCATGATTTATATTTATAAGCCTCCTAGTAGAGTTGTAGTTTAAGTCCAATTAGTTTTAGATTAGGATTAGGACTTTAAATACTTTTTTTTTCTTTTTTATACTAAAATTCGGATTACTATTCATGCCTAAAAAAAATTTCTTTTCTTTTATTACTTAATTAATTATCTTTATACATTAAGTTTTATAAAAACCTAAGCTAATTTGTTAAACCATTTTGCTTGAAAACTACTTTCTAAAAATAACTTTTCATTTCCAAATTCACTTTCTATATATGGAAAGTTTACTACCATCTTCCATATTTTAACCACATTATTTCTTAACCTAACTTCTAAAACCTAATCTTATTTTAATTCACTAACACATAAATACATATACGTAATAATACTTACACATTTAACACGGAAATGCTCAAATCTCAATAATCATTTCCTTGTCACTCAAAAGTGAACGAAATGAACTCAACCAACTTCATCACCATTCCAATCTCATTGAGATGATCACACTCAATAGATTGATTACCAATACCTCATAAACACATATAAACACACATAAACACATCAAATCACATAAACCATACATTACAACAGGCACCTAAGTCAACACTAACGGTTTGACTAACCTGCTCAAGTCATGGTTGTCACAGTATCCCCTCCTTTAGGAAATCTCGTCCCGAGATTTAACTAGAAGGTTCAACTCTATCATTACCAAACAATTAATCGAGGATACTTATCTTTCAAGTAGTCCTCCTATACCCATGTTAACTCAAAGTTACACTTTGAATTCCAACAATTTACAACCATAAAACATTCCCATTACGCTTTAACTCCTTTGACCTCATTTATCCTTGCGTTCCCAAGTAAGCTCAGGACCACGCTTCGAATCCCAACGAACTTTCACTAATGCTATCATACTATACTTTTACTCATGACCTCTCGGTCCACAACATCAACGGTTCCTTGACAAAACAAAGAGTCTTGTCAACCTTAATCTTATCCAACTTCTACAATCCGAATCCAACTGCTAATGACTTTGCTTACCCCCACAAGGGGCAATTAGCAACACAACAACCCCAAACGAAAAAGGAAGGAGTTGTCCAAGCAACTGCAAGAATTGTCAGAGAAAGGTTTTATTCGACCAAGCTCGTCACCGTGGGGAGCTCCGATCTTGTTCGTGAAGAAGAAGGATGGATCGTTTTGAATGTGCATTGATTACCGAGAACTGAACAAGTTGACGATTAAAAATTGATATCCATTACCGAGGATTGATGACTTATTTGATCAACTGCAACGTTCTAGTGTTTATTCGAAGATTGATTTACGTTCTGGTTATCATCAACTTCGTATCCGAGAGGAAGACATTCCAATTACAGCGTTTAGAACTCGTTATGGACATTATGACTTTCAAGTTGTGACAATCTGTCAATTTCAGGTCGTTATTTTATTCTCGAGTATTAAATATATTTTTCAATTTTATGTTGAGATATGAACTCACGACTAACCGGGAGAATTAGGGCTTGCATTTGTAATTTACGTGACGTTTACAAAGAACCGGCGAATTCTACGTTAAGCATCGACGCTTATATTTTCAAAATGCCGTAGAAATAATTTTATTACATTCGTTTTATTTTTCGTGTTACGCGTATTTTTCATATTTTACGTAAAATCTTTACGAGCAATGTTTATAATTATTATTCGTCTTGTACTCCACATAAATTAAATTTTCAGAAAAATTACCCGTACGATGTAAAACTATTTTTATTACGTTCGTTTTTACTTCGTGATTCCGCCTTAACTCTCAGAATATTTATCGTTGATACCCGTTAGCCTCAAAACTACATACTTATCTTAAAATTTATACCCTAAACACTAAAATTACTAATTATAAAATTCACTCAACCACCAAATCATCTCCCTTGTGGTATGGCATAAGGAGAAAGAGAAAGCAATAAACTTGTCTTACTTAAGACTCTAGTAATGCATGTACAAGTTATATAAAACCTTTTCTTAACCATTTCTCTCATTTCACTTGAAAGAAAAACTCATACACCTCTCTTGGCCTTGTTGGCTGCCGTACACCTTACCACCACCACCACCCCCATAAAACTTTTCTATTCCTTTTTATTTTCATATCATCATCCTAAAAACACCTTGTAAAGTTGGGTTAAATATCCTGGAGTTTTTTGAAGAGTCTTGGAGTTTTCTTGAGAAGTCATGGTTAAGAGACTTTGTTTAATCTTGGGATATTGTTTCATTGGGTGTGTTGTAGCTTTGTGAGTGAAGGTTTTTGGGTGCTCTTTGGGTCAAACTCAATCCCAACAAGAAAGGAGTTCTTGTGTTTTTGGTTGTCTTGCCTAAATCACCTTTTTGTAAGACTATTTCTTATTCTTTGATTTTATTTTTGATTTTTATCCATGAAAATGAGTGATTTAATTTCTGGAAGTGCATGAATTTGTTGATCATATGGATGTGTGACAAATAGTATGGCATTGCATGTAGGAAAATAATGATTAGGTTGAGTATCAGATGGAAATTTAAAAGTAGAATGTAGTGGCAGATATAGTCATAGCTAAAACGTAGCTGTATCTATAATTTTTGTCTGGAGCTTGGCTCAATAACTTCCATGGTTGAAAGATAATGTATTAAGGCATCATGTGGTTAATAGGGATGGTTTTGTATCGATTACGGATGAAGGATTTATGGCCGTTTTACTGTAACTATACTCAAAACTGGACAGTTGTTTGGAAAACAGATTAAACGCCCAAAATTTTTCCTTAAGTCCTGCATTTTAAAGCATGGGTCAGTAGTAGACACATTAGGCTAAATTCTCCATGTGGAATCACTTTGATAGCTATCACGGTTTAGGATTTTATAGCCGTTTTTCATAAGTCGTAAAAATTTCCAGTGAATTTCAGGTGGAGTTGTTAAGGGTAAATTGTCATTTCCTATTGATGGGTAATTAGTTAGAAGGTGAGGCCTAGCATTATGGAAACTAGACTCAAGGGTCCTTCCAGCGGCGAAAACCTCACGTTCATAGCCTTTACGGATTAGGAGATGTAGAACCATAAAGTCGGGTTAAAATCAGAAACTGAGTTTTTACGTTTAGTCTCAAAATTTAAAAACGTATGGTTCACACTAGTAAAATAAGAATTATATGGAGAAACCTAGGAGATGTTTATTTACCTATAAGACCAGATTACAAGTCATGTTTGGAGTGAAAATAATTTGGGAAAGTTCGAATGCAATGCCATGCATAATTTGGAAACATGTCTCGTGATCACTTGTTTTATTTTACGTATTGCTTCTTTTCATCGTACTAAGTTGCGTCACATCTTTTAGGAGGTGCTTAGGAAGTACTTCCCGCTCGTACGAGACTCGTCATATTTCTGATCTAATTATTCTCTTGTTGAGTTCATAGCCTCGTATTTTAATACTTTAACTGTTTTATAAACCCGCGAGGGGGATAACATGCTTGTTTTTAAAAATAGAACTAAAGGGACCCGAATGTATGCCTATATACTTGATTATAATACAGTTAGCTTAACTCCTAGATAAAAGACCGTGGAAATCATGATGTTAACTACCGGTTAATGTAGACGCATATACATGAAATAGTAATAGTTAAGGCCCTTAAAGAAAAAACAATCTCGAAGAAAATATTTGTAAATAAAGTATGGTTTAAGATAATATTTAGGGACTATAGTTGTGAAACTTTTATTTCGAATGGTTATATTTAAAAACGTCTCTTTTCTAGTCGTTTTATATGCTTGACTTTGATATTAAGACGTAGCACCTAGAATGACCCATTCACTGATAATGAAATATGAGGGTGTTACAATGTTAATCAAAGCTTAAGTTATAGAGAACAAAAGTTTTTAAAAAAAAATGAACGAAAGGATTTTTTTTGAAATCTTTTAACTATAACTGTATAAGTGAAATCTCTGAATTACCGATTGGACAAGAATGAGAAGGATTTATTTATCGATTTATATTATAAAGGAAAATATATATGTTATAATATGAAATTTTCATTTATTTGAATATAAATGTTAATTATGTAATTATTTAATACTAATACGAGATATTTATACGACGCAGATTATCATGGAAAATCTACCCCTTGACCATAATGAGTTCGCACTAGCTGCAGAGGCTGCACCAAATAATAATAATGGATGGATAGAGTGGGATGTACCACTAGGAGGAGAGATGGACGAGCCGATGGTAGACCCGGAGTTTGACGAGGAGGAGATGGATGATAATGATCGGTTGGGAAGGAGTATACGAGTGGCTGAATGGCCCCAGTGACGCTCCCGAGGGCTACTATGGACCGATTCACGCACCTACGAGGTTGGAGGTCCATCTACGGCTACGCCCGTGGGACACCCGCTTGCTATCATGGCACCTGGAGTTGCTACGCAGCCTCAAGTAATCGATGACTTATGTACCCAGATGGATATAACCTAGAGTATCGGGGGTGGGAGACATGGAGCATTGTCGAGAGGGATGAGGCGGTGAGTGATATTGAGGTGGTAACATTACTGCCATTGGGAGATCCACCCTAGAGTGACTACTATAGAGGAGCAGGTGCAGACCTTGCAAACGGCACTACATGGAGCCGAGTTGCAGAACCAGCAGTTGCGGACTAAAGTGGCTGAGATGGAGAGTCACGAGGGCACCATGATGTTATACATGTTGTGGATGGAGGAGTGCCTCACTGTTTTAGAGAAGAGACTTTTGGGACCGTCTCTGGGGCCCTAGTAGTCATTTCTTTTCCTTTCTTACCTTGCTGGTCTAGGATCTTTTGTAAATCACTAACTAACTAATATTCATTTAAGTAGACTAGTCTTTGGAGTTTGTAAAGCATTAGATGTGACATTTAAATTATGACAAAGCAACTTGTAATTTTTGTTTGTGATAATGAAATGACTATCTTTTGGTTCTAATTCAAATGTTTTTGTTGTTGTTACGCTCTTTCTTTCTTGTTTCTTCTAAATTGCTCCTTCAGCTTAATACAATAATTGAATGAATACTCATTATGATTTGATTTGTGTTGTAACAGAATCATGCCGCCAAAAGCAATGTCTAAGGCACATATGCGCAAGGTCATTAGGGAACAAGTTGCCGCATCTATGGCTGAATTTATGGATGGATGGTGACGCGCACCGAGTGAGATGCTAAAGAAAAGTCTAACTTAAAGACTTCGTTGTAAACAAAAGTGCTTCCCGAGAGACAACTCAGATTGTTATTTAATTTTATCGAGTATGTCTTCTATCACACCCCGCCAAGGCGAAAACGCGAGGCGTTAACAAGAATGGATATCATCACAACACATGGTGTCTATATAGAGAATACTAAAATGCATACAATAAAGTAAAGTATAGACACAAAGTGTCATAACAATACCCATAACTAACCAAAACATAAAAGGTGTCTTTATTGATGAAAAGGAAGTTCTCGTCAATAAGAGACATGCAACATATATTCATACAATGCTAAACATCCAAATATAAACTTCAAGATCATCTTAAGGTCTCTTTCTAACCACTTCTCACTATCTTAAGAATCCTCATGACTTCACACCTGAAAATGATGCTTAAAAACGTCAACACAATGGTTGGTGAGAGTCATAGGTTTAAGACACCAAAACAATCTTTAAATAAAACAATTTTGCTATGATTATCATAACATATCATGGCAGAACAATTTAAGCTAGTTATCACATAGGCTAATCCACATACTGGGTAGGAACGATACCCCCGATCCATTACAACAACTGGGTAGGAACGTTACCCCCGATCCATTTCAACAACTGGGTAGGAACGTTACCCCCGATCCATATGTCACTTACGCACCTAAAAGTCTACCAGCTGGAACTTATACTTAGGCCTGGACCACACATCATTGAGTATTATTTCAACCCTTCAGTTGGTTTGAGTTGAGTAGTAAAGACCACTCCCAACCGAACTAATCACATCACAAACTACTCCAATTGATCACTAAGCCATGGAGCATACCACAAAACCCACTCCAATTGATCACTAAGCCATGGAGCGTATCACACAATTCAGTAGGTATTATTTCAACCCTTCAGTTGGTTTGAGTTGAGTAGTAAAGACCACTCCCAACCGAACTAATCACGAAGCAATAACACGTAGCAAATAATCACAGTAATTAAAACAGTTTAGCACATAGCATCATTTCACCCCAAATAAAACACAAGAAAAATGGGCTATGAAACTCACCTGAAGCTTAGCTTCCAAAAAGATCCAATCAAAACTTCACAAAATCTCACGAACAATCTAAACAATTAAACACATTATTAGCTACCATCAATTAGGCATTCAACCCAATATGATGTAACTTCAACTATGATGGATACCTAGGCTATCTAGCATAGTCCTATAATCATTTAAAACCTTTACCCATATCTGGAGGGGGACAATATTTCATTTATACTTAAATGCTACTCTTTAAACTTTCTCTTTCTTCTGGTTTTAAGCAAATTTTACTCTCACTTGCGTGCCCTAAACGCACTACTTAAACACTCCCATAATTCAAACCAAAATTCACCATGCTACATATATGTCCTATACCACTCATATGCTCTCATCCAAATTCACGATCCTTTAGAAATAACCCCTTAGAGGGGGAGGGGAGATTTCTTAATCCCAAAGTGTTTAAAAATTCGTCCAGAATCTGACCTTCAAAAAATATGACATTAATTACCCAACTAGGCACCCCAAACGCGGGGGGAGGGGGGGGAGGGGGAACACTATGACCTTAGCGCCAAAATTCGGAGGTTCCACACAAAACTATATGAACTAAACTATCCGTGACTTAGAGTCCTCTAACTCAGTGTCTAAGTGAGTTTTAGAAAAAACAAAACCAAGAACTGAAATGCGCACTGTTTTTAACACACTGATTTTGTAATGACCATTGGACGCCCACTCCCGAACCAAAAAAACTAAAAGAGGCCGACTCTTTCTGGCCTTTTTCTAGAAATATCCTCTCTGAGGTTATCCCCCAATATGTATGTAAATTATTTAATTGATCTTTTATTGACCGAGTGTATGCTCGTTAACAAAACTGACTAACTTTAAGCAGTGAATTAAACACCTAATCGAGTGATCTAAGCCCTTACACGCATGATCATATGCGCTAATCTAAAGTTAATCAAATGATTAAACTAACATTAATAAATCAATAAAATTTCTGGAAAATAAAAATCTCTAGGAATTTATAAACCCTATTTTAAACCATAATCCATCATAACTAAGTTACTAGAAAAATAAACGAACTAGAATTAACAAATCGAATTCGTACCTTAAGATTAAACCAAGAAAAATTTCGTTTCTCTCTTCCCTCTCCATCAGGTAAGGGGGGGGGGGCCTTTCGAATACTCAAGTATGGGGGGAGGGTTAGGGATTTTTTAATCTGTATTTATAGGAGTACCCTAGATGTGTTTTAGTTTGAGTATAATTAGGTTTTAGATTAGGATTAGGATTTGTTTTTTTTCTTTTTAATCCTTTAAAATTCGGAAACACTATTCATCCAATAAAAAAATATTTTTTTAAAATTTTTTTTATTAATTAGATATTTACAAATATAACCTTAAGTTTTTGTAAAAAAAAATAATTATTTGGCTAAAACTTTTTTGCATCCAAGCAGTTTCCCTAACCTTTCTCAAAATAACTTTTCCATTTCCCAACTAACTTTTCAAAAATAGAAATTTTACCATTTTCTCAACTAAACCTCAGAAAAGTCAAAATTTATCTTAAAGTACTAACACGCAAATACATATACGTACTTATATACTACAACACTTAACTCGAAAATGCTCAAATCTAATCTCGAATAGATCGTTCCCTTGTCATTAAAAATGAACGAAATAACTCAAACCAATTTCAACCATCAATCTAATCGCATTGAAGATGATCACACCTCAAGAGATTGATTACCAATAACTCACCATAAAACGCACAAAACCACATAAAATCACATAAAATCATATCAAAATCAAACATTGCAACAAGCCCAAAAGACAACACGAAACGGTTTTGACTAACATCTGCTCAAGCCATGGTAGTCACATAGAATCCCCACCTTGAGAAAATCTCGGTTCCCTGAGATTTAACTAGAATTCAACTCTATCACTACCAAACAATTAAATGCAGAGGATACTTATCTTTCAAAGTGGTCCTCACTATACTCATGTTAACGCCTCAAATTACACCTTTGAAATTGCCAACATTTAACAACCATAACATTCCTATTACGCTTTAAACTCCCTCTAAAACTTACCCTCTAACACAAATAAAGGGGGGGTTAAGGACTCTAACTTAAAACAAAACCCACCTAACAATCTAACAACTTAAACAACTAACCACCTATAACGTAACTAACTAAAAAAGGATTAACTCCATGATACCTCCATTTGATCCCTTGCGTTTCCCAAGTAAGCTTAGGACCCAACGCTTTTCGAATTCCCCCCACCCCATACAGAAATTATTCACAAAATATGCTATCATACTAAACGTTATTTTATTTACCATGGACCCATCGTCGTCGTCAGTCCGGTCCACACATCAAAACAAAAAAAACCCAAACAAACGACGTTTCCATCTTGTTCCCTTGACAAAACAAAAGAGTCTTGTCCCACCTTAATCAATCTCATAATCACAACTTCTATATTCCGAATCCCAACTTAACTGGCTAATGAATTTGCTTCCATATACCACCCCCACATAATTAACAATTTTTTTTTGGCTTACGACCCAACACCCCCATAAGGGTTGCAAATCACAGCAACAACACCAACAACTCACTAAAACAACTCCAACACGAAAAGAAACATCCGACTAACCCTCAACAACTAACCTCTGAACCCTCTCTCGCGCCACCTCCGTCCTCAAGGGAAAAAACTCGTCAAACCGTCGTTCAGAAAAAAACCTTAAAAGATTTGTGTAACAACGTCCAAATACCCACCAACAACTTTTTTTTTCACCATGAACAACACCACAACAAACTACATTATTACCTTAACACCCACAACACCACACCCTCCGGGGGGGGGGGGGGCGCGCGTACGAAACAACCAACACCAACCATTACACAAACAACCAAATAACCCCCACAAAAAAACAAACTACAAAAACACAACCCGGTCTCCCACCCTACTCGTACACTCGCAACATAAACTCCATCAAAAATAAAACCTAAAACAAGAAAACTACTATCTTTTCTAGTCTTAAACCAAGTTACACAGTAGTTACAAAAAGACCCACAACTTAATATTATTAAGATAAGCCAACAGAGCGAGACACTTTCGGCTTTATATTCGACTAATCGAGTTTCACAAAATACACATCACTATACCAAAACACCAACCAAACCCACACACCCCCACCAACCCCCCACCCCCCCCAAAACCCCCCCCACCAACAAAAAAAAACTCAACCCCCACCACACTAAACCAAACTAATCAATTTACAAACCCACCATCCCACCCCCCACACCACCCGGGCATACACAGGTCTACAAGAAAAACCTTATACGGAGTGTGCCCAAAACATCCCACAAAAAAAACACTCCTAATGATTCCCTTCCTTTTAAGTATACCTTCGCTCTTCCTACCTTTTCCTATCCTTGCTCAAAACACTAAAAAAAACAAAACGAACAACAAGTGTGGATAGTACCGTCAGGTTTAACCATGAAGTGGGTCCTAAGACAGACCTCCCTAAAGTTCCCCCTCCCATTCGAGTCCAATCGAATCTTAACCCTCAATAAATAATTAATTTCTAATACTACTTCTTTAAAAGCAAAACCACAAGAGATTTGATGGCCACAGCTTAACTTACCTCAAAAAAGGCACAACACCAACCTATGCACATTGGCCAACTGAAAAACCAAAACAAAAACTTCAACCACCACGCAAAATTTCATCCACATCAAATACGTAATCCCTCCCCACCCCACCATTCCCACCAAATACAAAATCTACTATAACTTATACTTATAGCAACTTACATCGAATTTGAACGGAAACCAAATAAAAAACAGCAAAAAACACAATAAATACAGAGAGCACCCAAATAACGACAGTACAGCTACCGCGTGTATATATATGCCCTACCGGACTCCCTCACACGCACCCCCTCGCCCCTTCCCCCCCCCACACCCCGCCTTCCAGACCGGCCACCCCTCCCTCACCCGCCACTGGCCCCCCCCAACCTTCCACCCACCGCCCCCCCCTATACCAGCCCCCCAAGGGACAAATCAAGCCCGACTCCCCCCACAAAGCACCGGCACCCCAAGAACCAGTTCACCAGGGCTGGAGTGCCAGGCCCAGCTAATATGACAAAAAAGTAGTGTGATGAAAGCCACACCTTATAATAAAAATACTTTAAAAACTTGCAACGGGACAACACCTAACCCCACACCCCCCCCCCCAGCACCAACCAACCAACCACCAACCAACAAAACTATCAACAAAAACCCCCCCCAGACCACCAATTCAAAAATTACAAATGGACCTACTTACCCTTTGTGTATCACAACTGGGGGGGGGGGGTGGGGGGTAAATCAACATCCAACCCCATCCAATCACCAAAAAAATAAACTAGCCAGCCTAATATGCCCCCGACCACTCCCCCACCCCCACCATACCCCCCCCCCCCCACCCCAGTCCCCAACCATCGCACCAACCCACACACCTCTAACCCAACCCCCCACCTCCCCATACCCCCACACCCTTCCCCCCCCCCCCCCCTTCCACCTCACCACCCCCCCCACCACCCCTCTCCACAAAGTCTACATCATATCTGCGCGCGCGCGAGTATCTCTCTCTCTCTACTCACCATCTCACACACACAAACATAAAGCGAGCGGTAACACACATCGCGATTTACCTCTACTCTCTAAGTGAACCTCACAACCTCCCTCCAACAGACCAGAACCATCACCGGCGAACTCACCACACACATCTATCTCTCTACACTCTCACCGCAACTCACCATCATCATAACCATCCTCTATAGTTGAGGAGCCGGAGAATTCAGTTCATCCAGAGAGCGAGCGTGAGTGATCTCTAGTTAAACGCTAAGCAAACACACCCAACACCTCGACACAAAAATATCACACCACCCACGGTAAACCTAACACATTCCTTTCCACACATGCTTCAAGTGAAGCACATCGCTTAAATGAATCAAGAGACCAGCTCTACTCGCGCGTGGACAACCGAACACCAACCGTAATACACACACACACACAATCCATCCAACCCATCTACGCGCACTACGGCTCTTATCGCAATCAACACCTACACACACACACAGCAAGACACCTCCCACACCTAAACTTAAGCGCACACCGAATTGGACGACATCCCCGACCTACCTCGACTTACTGTCAGGTCCAGTCTGACTACACACAACCCAAAAATCGCCACCCGCCGTAATCTCACCCCTCCACACAACTTGCTCTTGGTAATTACACCAATCACAAATTCTCCTTCTATTAACCCACCTCTTCGCAAACGCGCACTATCGAGCGCTGAACTAGACAAATCGTATTATCTCTCCGAGTGTGAGAGTGAGTTGACACACATCCACTCCACGAGCGCGAACAATACCTCTTCACAATAGAGCGAGCTTCCAACACATCCACACCTCGAACTCATCTTAAACTACTGAGCGCACACCCTTTACAACCACAGCAACCTAGCTCAGCCCGTTCACGTCGCTTGCACATACGCGAGTAACCCCTATATCGATTACTTACACACTACAAAAACCACAATACAATCACACCCATCGAGATATTCTCTCTCTCTGCTGCATCCACGGCGTGTCTACTCCAACCCTACCAAACACAACACTTTGTCGTTGCGATCGCGAGTGCCGTCTTTCAATGAAGCACACACAGGTCTCCATAGTGACGCGTATCTTCTCATCAACACATCGCAATGGTCACAAACCATTTATATCTTTAACTACTTATGCGACAAAACACACTCATCCATTCTCATATATTCGACGAGCGCGAGTATGATCTACAACACACACACAAACACACATGCCGGCCAGTCGCCTTACTATATAGTCATTAGTGATGGATCGAACACACAGGCGAGACTGAAATCATTATCTTATTCCACCAACATCATTTTCCTCAAACCCTAGATCGAATCGTCGTACATCTAGCTCCGTTCTAGATACACACAACACACACTCCCGAGACGAGAGTTCTCTAATCCATGGTCACAACATTCTATGCGAGCCGAGAGAGTGCATTGCCCATACCACGTATGGTAACACTTCATGGAATATTTGAAAGTTAAGCCTATATAATTTTATTTCAAAAATCATCTGTGGGGTGATCATGTTCGAGATCCTTCAGTTGAAAGTGTGTTGGGAGACATTAATGATACCGGATTAGATATTACTCCACTTCATGTCACACGTGATCTTAATGACAGAGTGCATTATAAAGGCAGCACCAAAAACCATACCACGTTTATGTTTAGCTATTCTTCTTAGAACTTCCAGTTTGTCATGACGCTAAACCAAGCCAACTCATACCCTTCTCATTTTCCAAGCATGCTCCCAAATCCTTCCTTCGACAGCGTCATAAATATACTATAACGAAAGAGAGCTAGTCTGAGAGTGCGGTCCTCCCGGCAATGCAAATCGTCTCTCATTACCCATTTTGATTCCTTCGGGGGTCAGGGGGGGTCGTCAGAGGAGTCTTGCCGTAGCTCCGGTTCCCGAAGTTGGGTTGGGGGAGGGGGAAGGATTGGTTTACAAGCTTAGCATTGACGTGCAGGATTCCCCTTGGCGGAGTGTGGAGCGGGGGGGGAGGCGCAGGGGAGGGGGGGGGGGATTCAACGATATTATTAAAGTGTCTATAGTAATCCTTCTCTTCTCTCTCTATAAAGGCTTTAGGAGTGGTATGGATGGGTTTGGATGAGACAGTATTATACGTAGACAAAAATAAAATGATAAAAAATATTTTGTTTTTGTGAATTATAGATAATGCGTTTTTTATACTATCATCTATGAGTAGGTGCGAGCGTGATGAAGTGAGCGGGGGACAGTGACAGCGACACACTACACATACACAGTCTCTGTCTATACAATAATTCAATGAGATTAGGTTTTAGAGTATGTGTTAAAGGGTCGTAGGGTACCTAGACATAAAATGGGGGGGAGGGGGGGGGAGGAGGGCGCAGGGGGGAGGGCGCGGGGGGGTGGGAGGAGACGGTGGTGTGGTAGGGCATTGTTGATGTGAAGTTTTTTTTTGAGGTGATAGGGTGAGGGGTATAAAGAAGTGGGGTTATTAATTAGTTTGGGGAGTGAAATATTGGAGAGTTGTTGAAAGATAAGATTTTTATTAAATAATTTTAAGGAATTTCAAGATATAATGAATAGTAAAAAATAGTTTATTTTGGAGTAAATATGTTAAGGGAATATAGTTCTTTACAGTCAATATTATGTGACATATATTATGTTAATCGTGTAGTGCCTGGGAAAATTATAGCGTCGCTCCTTGTACTAATTAAATACGAAAATTATTCTTCACCGACGAGGGATAAAACCCCACAACTGAGAAACACTTTCGAGAAGCTTACATACTACTTAAAGAAATCAACTAAATTTCGATCATCTGCTTTGGTATTCACACACAAGAACTCGCATCCCTTTAGTTCGTTTCTCACGAACCTTCAACACTTTTTAGCTCACTAAGGTATTTTAACTACATTCTTGTGGCATACCATCCCAAGCGTTATGCCCAACAACCCAATTCTCTCATACGACTACATCAACGCTAAAATGACTCCCATAACTAAAAGTACTAATGAAAACTATAATTCTCAAATTCTTAATTGAAATAGCTAATAATTCTATTCGCTTCCCTACCATCAATCGCACACACAGAAGATATGACCTAACCATACAACTTCTAGAACCATGCAATAAGAAATACCAAACTTCATATCACCAATTGGTATGGAGCCGGACACATAAATCACACAATCTCCCGCGAGCGCGTGCGCGTGAGACTAACAACCACGACCGCGAGCACACACACAACACGATCATAACGACACCGAACTAACACCTCACACACAAACGCATCATCAACGATGAACTCAGCAACCACCCAATGAATAATACCCACGTACCGCGACCCATTAATTAAAAGATTAAAAACCTTTGTACCAAAACCGATTTTTTTACCCAAGGAAACTCTCCCTCATAACCTTATACCAATCATTTTAAAACAATAGAATCACCTTAGTTAATAATGCAAATAATTTTTAAGTGTAAAAATAAATTTAAATAAAATTTTCATAAAATTATTTTAATTATGATTTTATAAAAGAAATCAAAAGATGGTTAAAAGACGCAAAATGGTTGCAATTTATTTATACAATTTATTTATCGAAAGAATTATTACGAACCTAAACGATATGATATCGACTACAACAAAATTACTTTGAAAAGGAATTTTATGACTCGCAACAAAAGACATCATGATAGCAAAATAAACTCCCAAAATACCTTAGGGATTCCAATACCAAAATGTTAATTGACTTGAAAACGAACACGACTGGAACTCTTGCAAACCAAACAAACCATAAGGACTCATCCATACCAACGGTCTAAGAACCAAACCAAAAAGTATCGTCACCCTTGGACAAAGAAAAACAATCAAAACGTCAAACGGAGAACGTAGAACACCAGTTCTATAATAACACCCTAGTATACCAACACGAGCGTTGGATCTCTCAACGGACAACGAGCTAACGAACCAACTTAAGAATCGCGACGACAATATCAACAGGTATCCGATGTATCCGCAAACGATAGATGAAAGGGACCTTACCATCTACGCAACCCAACCTAATAAATCGACAAATCGTTAAGTAGAGGAATTCTCTAACCACACAACCATCCTTAACAGGATCTCACATCACATTTACACTACTATCCACATAGCTATCCAACCTTACATCCTTACATAATACATACAAGCAACAATGATCAATGCAATTAAAGTCACAAGTCTACGTGTGTGACACCTTTATAATTATGTTCGTGACCATAATTATAAATGCACCTTTTGCACACGCGTACTTACTTCCAAGACCACAACTCTCAATGATAACACACATCTACCACATAGCACTTAATAATAATCCAAATATAATTAAAACATGATAAACCATCTAACGAACCATAAAATCCCAATCGACCAAACGAAAACAGAAGTCACATTGTGACCCAAAATATAAAAGCAATCCTCGATTATAGCAACGCATCGAGGTAGAAAATGAAATAAACTTATGTTGGGCCTCGCTTGGGTTTGACTTTTCTCTCTCAAAAGTCCCCCAACTCCGCGGGTCCAGTGAGGTAAACAATCTCCCAACGATATCTCCTAGGGGATAGGGGAAGACATGACTAAAACAATAACAAAGGGGTATATACTATTAGATCCCCATAATGAAAAAGTATATATTTCATATTATATAGTAGTAATTCAAAATAGGAAGAATTCAAAGCTTTTAGGTAGCAGGAACATACGATATATACGTACACAAACACTTATGCCCTAAAATGCAACAATATGAGGGACCCTTAAGCTATAGTCTAGGCTCAACCACCTAGTTTTCTATAACCTGGCTCTGATACCAATCTGTCACACCCTGCCAAGGCGGAAACGCGGGGTGTAAACAGGAATGGATATCATCACAACACACGGTGTCTCTATAGAGAATACTAAAATGAAAGCTAAAGTAAAGCAAAGACACATAGTGTCATAACAATACCCAAAACCTAACCAAAATCCATAAGGAGTCTTTATTATGAAACGGAAGTTCTCGCCAATAGAAAGACATGCAATAATTATCCAAATTCAACAATGCAAAAATTCAAGACAAGAAATAAAAATTTTCATGACATCCTATAGTCTCTTACTAGCTACTTCTTTCAATCTTATTTCCATCAAGCTCACCTGAAAATGATGCTTAAAACGTCAACATAAAGGTTGGTGAGAGTCATAAGTTTAAGACTCACATTGTTACTTTTTCAAAATCAATTACTGCGATTATCAAAACATTATAGGACAATTATGCTAACATGCAATGCACATACTGGGTAGGAACGTTACCCAAAACCATACACATACTGGGTAGGAACGTTACCCCCGATCCACTAATAGTCATAGAAAGGATCCAATATCCAATTCCAGACTCTTGGTACCGATAACACAATATCACAAGGAGTTGATCAGCTCCAAGGATCTTGCCTACATAAGTAGACGATAACACCACATTACCACTCGGGATAAATCCCAAGTCTTGCCTACATGAGTAGACCGCTAACACACAATATCACATCAACATGCACACAAAAAGGCATAAAATATTAACATATATGTCCATAACACATTACACACATAATCACAGCATTCAAAACATCTTTAGATC
The DNA here is from genome assembly GCA_026074375.1 of Tanacetum coccineum. Lineage (NCBI taxonomy): Eukaryota > Viridiplantae > Streptophyta > Magnoliopsida > Asterales > Asteraceae > Tanacetum > Tanacetum coccineum. The sequence goes on from BQNB010000085.1 coordinate 203,819, forward strand.
ACAAGCATCATTTTCATCCCAAAATGTAAAGACATTTAAAAAATGGGACTATGAAACTCACCTGATTGCTAGCTTCAAATCCACAAACACTTCACAAATCTCACGAACAATCTAAACAATATAAGCACAAAATAAGAAAAAAACATCAAGAAAGGACATTCAAAACCCAAAATATTAACCTCAACAATGATTGGAATATTCCTATGTGATCTATCATAGTCCCTAAACCTTGTTTAATAACCCATATTAAATCTTACATTTACTATTTGCACCTAAACATTACACTTAATTCTTTCTGGTTTTACGTAGAATTTTACCCCGACTTGTGTGGCCTAAAAGCACCACTTAAACATTCTCATAATTCAAACCAAAATTTACCATGCTACATATATGACATATGACCCTCTCCTAGCTCTCCCAAAGTCACTACCTTTTATAAATATCCCAAAAAAAATCATTAATCCAAAGTGTTTTGAATTCGTCCAGAATATGACCTTCAAAAAGTATGGCATTAATTACCCAACTTAGACCCCTCTCTGACCTTATCCAAAATTCACAGGTCACATACAATATATGAACTAACTTTCACGTGACTTAGAGCCTCTAACTCTGGGTTTAAGTATTTTTAGAAAAATCAAAACCAAAACTGAAATTCGTCACTTCTTTACACATCGATTTTGTAATGACCATTTGACCCACTTCCCGAACATAAAAACTTATGAGGACGGATTTTATAGAAAGTAGACTCTCTGAGGTTATCTCCAGTATGTTGTAAATTATTTATTTGATCTTTTATGACCGGTAATCTTGTTACAAACTGCCTAACTTCTGCCAGTGAATTACGCATCTAATTCAAGCGATCTAAGCCCTAACGCATGATCATATCGCTAATCTAATTAATCTAATGGTTAAGCTAACATCATAATATCACAAGCTTTCTGGAAATTAAACGCCCTAATTTATAAAACTAAATTTAAACCTAAATCCATCATAATCAAGTTACTAGTAAATTAAACGAACGATAATTTAACAAATCGAATCGTACCTTAATGCGAAACCCTAAAAATTTTCGTTTTCTCTTTTCTCTACTCCTTATGGCCGGCCAATTATGAATGGGGAGGGTTAAGGGTTTTAACCTTGTATTTATAAGCACCTAGATAGAATCCTAGTCTAAATATAACTAGGTTTTAGATTAGGATTAGGATTCTAATTATTTTTCTCTTTTTTCTTTTTCCTTTTTTTTCTTCTAATTTTTGGAACACTATTCATCTAAAAAAATATTTTTTTTATTTTCTTTATTAATTTAATTCATTACATCATACATAGTTTTATAAAAACTTAAACTAATTAGTTAAACCATTTTGCTTGAAAATTACTTTCTAAGAATAACTTTTCATTCAAATTTCACCTTCTAAAAAATAGAAATCTACATTTTTTCTAAATCTTACACCTACAAACTAACTTATCTTAAATATCTAACACAAAAATACATATACGTATAAATACTTACACATTTAAGACAAAACATTAAATTCCACTATAATTAATTTCTTGTCACTTAAAAGTGAAACGAAGGAACTCAAATTTTCACATTATCCACTCTTATTGAGATGATCCACACTCAATAAAATGGATAACCAACACCACATAAACACATAATAAGTACACATAACAGCATAAAAATTCACATAAACCGTACATTGTCAAAAGATATATAAGTCAAACACTCAAAGGTTATGACAACCTGCGCAAGTCACGTTGTTACAGACACTGACAGTTAGAGGTTTTGGGGTCCATTGAGCTTAGTGCAATAATACTATTTTTGGACTACCTGAATTTGTTTCAATCTAATCCATTACTTAAATCTATGTCCACTCTTTAATTGCTAAACCTATAATTCACTCAACACATTGTTTGACCTTTTAGCATGTTTTATTTCAGGTCCTAAGGGGTGTATTTCGGGATGGGGAAGCAGCGGGGATATATGAAGAATAGGATTTTGTGTTTTCTTTAAATTTATGCACTCTTTAACTTTTAAAAAACTTATGCCATCTTTAAAATCATGAAACTTGTGTTACAAAAGTAATGTGAAGTTTTATGACGCTTTAGTAAGTAGGACCCTAAAGTGAAAACTCTGATAATTTATAAATGCCATCGAAGTGTAAATTAATTAAAAACGTCTCTTTGAGGTCGTTTCCTATATCTTGTTGTTGTACTATGACATGGCACCCCATTGTTAACATTTTGTTGCCATACCAAATTTTGAGGGTGTTACAGATTGGTATCAAAAGCCAAGGTTATAGGGAAACTGGTCATTCCAAAACCTAGTCTATAACCAAATGTTTAAAATTTTCTCTTTTCTTTCATTTTCTTTCAAAATACAGAATCCTTCATCGCTTACCTGATATCCGGGCGCGTATTCCCCGATCCTTACTTACTTTTCCGATCATCATTATTGTATTATATAATTTTATATATATATCTTGGGTAATTCGATCCCTTACGTCTATCATCTATCGTAATACTATTCAAGAGATCGCATCGGATCGATTATAAAAACATTAGACATACCTGATTAATGATATTTAATTATAAGAGCATCACCGTTTAAATTATAAAATTTAATTTTATAATTGTTTAAAATAATTATCATTGTGAAATTTAATCTTGTGGCTATGTGGATTCATTATAGAATTGCATACTGTATAGTGATTGAATTTAGATCGTATTATACTACCATTCAACCCAAAATAAGTGTCCAGCTGAACTTTTTTTCAGAGTCACACAAGGTTTATACTTTGACCTTACTTATATAATTTTTGAGTTATCATAGTACTTTGATGAAAATTATCCTAATAAAAATACACTTAAAACTTAATGATCGTTCATATATTTTGCATCCAAGTATTATATAAAACAACACAAAGATATGTAATGTTCAAAGTAATCGAAGACCCAGTTTGACTCTGAAAAGTCAAACTGGAAACTTATTATGGGACGAAGGGAGTAGTATTCTTATAGCTTATTTTCTCTGCTAATTATCATAATACCTCGACTTTACATACTCTTACACATTCTTAAACCGGATTTTTGTATCTTTACTGATTACTGATTAACAGAATCATGCCACCCCAGAAGATGGCAAAAGAAAATCCGTTAAGAAGGTTAGGTGGAAAAACACTTGGCTAAAGTCTATTGAAAGAATATGAAAGGTCCAGGCTAATTTAGACAGTGTTGGAAGTCAGGAGGAAACACCTGAGAATGCTGGAGGAATTAGAATGTGCAGATTTGTTTCTGCACAAGACTTTTTATAATTGAAAGCCTCACTCTTTTAATTGGAATTGAGGGTGTAGTTGGTTAAGGAGTTAGATCTAGAAGGTTGACATGTGTTTTGAAACAAGCAAGTAGTAGCCGAAAGGAAGTAAGGTTAAAGTTTGCTGCAGTACTTTCAAGTGTCGTAGCTTAACAATGGTTGGAATGGGAATTTTCACAATCCTGAAACTAGGGGCTCGTCAATGCTAATCATAATCGCATGTGACTGAATTCAAGATGATTAATGACTATGGTAAAAATTGCCCAACAAACCGAAATCAAAGGATGGAGCAAGGCTCTGAACTCAGACCTCATAAGGAGATGACATCGATGCATACACAATCGTTTCCATAGCTGGCCAGATGTGTCCTAATTGGTGCCCACTTGAAAAAAAAGAATTGAAAAAGGTATTTTGTGGGTTTCCTAAAAGAATCAAAGGAAATATCATTTCTTCAAAGCATGCAACTCTGCATGATGCCATCAACATGGCTCGTGAACTGGTCGAGCAAGCAGTTCAGGGTAGGGATACTAGAATTGGTGAAAACAATAAAAGGAAATAGGAAGACCACCAAAGAAACACCAACAACAATAACCTCAACAACAACAACAACAACAATCGTAATCAAAACAACAACCATCACCAACAACAAAACAGGAGGCAGGAAACTGCCAGGGCCTATGCTGCAGCCCCAGCTGAAGGTAGAGGTTATGCTGGAAATCTACCAAGGTGCAACCATTGCAACTCTCACCACAATGGGAAATGCCTTCCAAAGTGTCGAAAGTGACAAAGAACTGGTCATCAGGAGAAAGATTGCAAGGCTAGGGTTCCAGGTGCAGGAGTTACCCCTTCAGGATGTGACTTGTTATGGATGCGATGAAAAAGGACATTACAAGTACAACTATCCAAATGGTAAGTGAAACCAGCATAATGAGTAGCTCGTGCGAGAGCTTACGTGGTGGTTGAAAATCCACAACCACTTTAAATACTAGTTATGAAGTAGAGTTAGTAGATGGAAAGGTGATTAGTACCAACACTTTTTTACGAGGTTGTACCTTAGCTTTATATAAACACTGTTTCAAAATTGACCTACTCCCGACCCGTTTAGGAAGTTTTGATGTCATTATTGGCATGGATTAGTTGTCATACCACCGAGCTGTCATAGATTGTTATGAAAAGATTACCCGTATTCCTCTTCCGAACGGCGAGATTCGTTGATTCCCGGCGAGAGGCCGAAAAAGGATCCTGGATCACTTACGCGTATCAAGGCTGATGAAAAGAAGCTTGATGACATTCGAGTTGTCTGAGACTTCTATGAGGTATTTCCAGATGATCTATCAGGTTTACCTCTTGTGCGTGAGATAGAATTCTGCATCGATCTATTTCAGGCCGTCGCCAATTTTGTTAAAATCGCCATAACCGATTAGCTCAGTCAGAAGATTGTTATGAGTTGTTGACCCATCTAAAGAGCTTCAATCAAGAGAAGGGCTTCCATTCGACCAAGGTCACTCATCATGGGGAGAACCTGTGCTTTTTGTTAAGAAGAAAGACAGTGAAATAAGAATGTGTATTGACTACAGGGAATTAAATAAGTTGACTATAAAGAACCGCTATCCTCTCCCTAGAATTGATGACTTGTTTGATCAATTACAAGGTGCGTGTTATTTCCAAGAAGACTCTTCGTTAGGATGATCATCAAATAAGATTTTCGAGAGGAGAATATACGAGACCCGCGTTTAGAACCCGATAATGGGTATTTTGAGTTCACAGTTATGCCATTTGGGCTGACAAATGCACCAGCAATATTTATGGACTTAATGAACCGCGTCTGCAAACCGTATTTGGACAAATTACATAATTATGTTTCATTGACGACATTATAAATCTCACTCAAGTCATAAGAGATCATGAAGTCAACCTGAAGACCGATTCTAGAATACTCAAGAAAGAGAAGTTGCTCGCTAAATTTTCAAAGTGTGAATTTTGGCTACAAGAAGTACTTAGTATCTATACACGTGGTCAAAACCGTGACGTTATCTACATGGATTCCTAGCAAGGTTGAATGCGGTCAAGAACCGGAAGACTCCTGAATCGTCACTAAAATCCGTACATTTTTTAGATTGGGCCAAGTTACAAACAAAAGATTTATTTGAGAATTTTCTCCATTGGCTCCAAGATCACAAGTCCCCTCACTCTGTTTGACTTAAAAGAATAAGACATATGTGTGGGGCGATAAGCAAGATAAGCTTTCCATATTCTGAAGGAGAAGCTATGCAATTCTCTATTGTTAGCATTCCTCGATGGACCTGACGACTATTTGAGGTCTATTTGATTCAGTCCCGAGAAAAAAAAAACCAAATGTTTTTGGGGCGTGCGATGCAACGGGGAAAAGTGATAGCGTATGCGTCAAGACAGTTGAAGACGCATGAGAAAAATTATACCACCCACGACCTGGAATTGGGTGCAGTGGTGTTCGCCCTTAAAATCTGGAGACATTATCTTTATAGGACAAAAAGTGTTATCTACACTGACCACAAGAGTCTCTAGTACATATTTGACCAGAAAGATTTGAATATGCGCCAAAGGCGGTGGATCGAGCTGCTCAGTGACTACGAATGTGAGATCAAATACCACCCGGGCAAGGCAAATGTGGTGGCAGATGCCTTGAGTAGAAAAGAAAGGCTCAAGCCAAGGCGAGTACGTGCTATGAGTATTACTATTCATTCTGGACTTAAGACTAAGATTTTGGAAGCACAGGGCGAAGCTTCCAAGGATCTCAAAGCTCCAGCTGAATGGCTACGAGGATTAGAAACACACTTTGAGCGACGAGATGATGGTGGAATTTACTTCTTCGATCGTATCTGGATTCCATCAGTTGGTGGTGTAAGGAAATTGATTATGGATGAAGCTCATACTTCTAGATATTCAATACATCCGGGTGCAGATAAGATGTACTATGATCTGAGAGACTTGTATTGGTGGCCTGGTATGAAGAGAGACGTTGCTGAGTACGTTAGCAGGTGTCTTACGTGCTCTAAGATTAAAGCCGAACATCAGAAACCCTCAGGATTACTTCAGCAACCAGAAATCCCTGAGTGGAAATGGGAGAAGATAACAATGGACTTAGTCACAAAGTTGCCTAGAAGCAGCAGTGGGTATGATGCGATTTGGGTCATTGTGGATAGATTGACCAAGTCGGCTCACTTCCTACCTATTCGTGAAGATTACAAAACGGAGAAGCTGGCAAGAATTTATATCAACGAGATTGTGGCAAGACATGGTGTGCCGGTGTCAATCATTTCAGACCGAGATGGTCGATTCGCGTCACACTTATGGCAAGCTCTTCAGAAGGCGTTAGGTACGAAACTACACATGAGTACGGCTTACCACCCTGAGACCGATGGTCAGAGTGAGCGTACTATTCAGACGCTGGAGGATATGCTTCGAGCTTGTGTTATGGATTTTGGTGGCAGTTGGGATACTCATCTTCCGTTGGTTGAGTTTTCTTATAATAACAGTTACCACACGAGCGTTAAGTGTGCACCATTTGAGGCTCTGTATGGGCGGAAATGTAGATCCCCCGTGATATGGACTGAAGTTGGAGAAAGTCAGCTTATTGGGCCAGAAATTGTGCAAGAAACGACAGAAAAGATTATTCAGATTAAAGAAAGATTGAAAACGGCAAGGAGTCGCCAGAAAAGCTATGCTGATAAGAGGCGTAAGCCTCTTGAATTCAAAGTTGGAGACCGAGTGTTACTTAAGGTATCTCCATGGAAGGGAGTGGTACGATTTGGTAAGAAAGGAAAGCTGGCACCACGATATGTGGGACCGTTTGAAATAGTAGAGCGTGTTGGAAAGGTAGCTTATCGGCTGAAGTTACCCCAGGAACTAAGCTGTGTCCACGACACGTTTCATGTGTCAAACCTCAAGAAATGTTTGGCTGAGCCAGATGTTCAAGTGCCTTTGGATGAGATCGAGATTGATGAAAATCTGCGTTTTGTCGAAGAGCCTATTGAGATTGTGGATCGAGATGTGAAAAAGCTAAAGCGGAGAAGAATCCCATTAGTCAAAGTTCGTTGGAACTCTCGGCAAGGAGCTGAGTATACCTGGGAGCGTGAGGACCAATTTCAAAAGAAGTATCCGCATCTTTTCTTTGAACCCGTACCTTCCTCAAGTGCCGCAACTTGAGCCTTGAGGACAAGGCTCTTCTAGCCGGAGGAGACTGTAACATTTCGTATTTTCAGGTCATTTACGACGTCATATATTTCACTAATTATTATTTTTTCTCTCGTACGCGTTCGCTTTTAATTTTAAGTGTTAAGTTAAATCACGTAAGCTAAAAATCAACAATCAACGTAAACGGACACCAAACGAATTAAAGTTTTCGTCAAGCAAGCAATATATTATTTTTACGAAAGTATTAATCAACTTTTTATATTTTATTTTTATTGGATACGTAAAACGTTTACGTTTCGCAATTAAATATTACCCATGTTATCATTTCTAGTCACATTGTACATAAAAATATCAACCAAGACTTACATTTTTCAAGTTTACACTTAAATGCTTAAGCTACACTTTTAAATATTTCAAGTACATAAGAATTAACACATAAAATATCCAAGACACAAAAAAATGACCAACTTATACTCCCTCCCCTCAAATATACGGCAACAACAACATATGGAGACAAGAAGATCAAAATTTTACACAAATTACGTGTATAACACCAACTATTAAAAGTTTCAACGATGTTACCGTTGACCACAATATATTCACCCTAGCTCATTTCCCTCATCTTGCCTAAAGACTTTCCTAAACTACTTTTGACTAGTCTTGATACATATATAATACTAGCATATACATTCATGAATCATAACACTTAGCAAAAACTCACACAATTCTCCCTTTCCCCCCTCCTAGTCCACGTCCCATTTTTAATCACACAAACAATCCATAAAAAAAATTTATACAACATTTACACACATTCTCATATCATTTCTAAGACATACTAAGGTATTTACAAGACTTGGTTAAGCCTTTACAAGTGTTGAAGCAAGATAAAGGAAGTTTTGAGTTCTTAAGTTAAGAAAAAAAAGAAAAAACTAGGGTATCATTCTTGCAAGCTTGTTAAAAATCTAAACAAGGGTTTGATAATATTTCTCATCATCATTTATCACCTTAAAATTGATTTAATCAATAAAAGGACCCCCCCCGCAAAAACGGCCCCCTCAACCCTCCACCTTTTCATTTTCATGATTTTATGAGATATTAGTTACTATATGCAAAAATCCACCATTAGGATATTTTTAAAACATGTAAAACAAATTTTTGCTATTGTGATATAATTTTGTTACACTTATTCATAGTGTTATGTGTGGTTGTATATATCATGGAATTAAGGAAAAATAATATTGTACAAATTGTAGGATTAAGTTAAAAATTAATGTAAAACTTAAAAAAAGTTACTTAAGAAAGTTATGATATAAAAGTATTGCTAAGGACTTGCTAACTTGGACATTTGGACAAACTAAATGGACTATATAATATATGAGACTTATAATATAAAGGGTTATAAAGGACTTGTGGTAACTTATGTAGTTAAAAAAGTATATAAAAACAAAGTTATATAAATAAACTCAAAAAGATATATAGGGGCTGTTTTGGTCCGAATTTTTAGGCATGGATTTTATGTTTTATAAAAATACTACATATTACAAGGATCGTAAGCATATAAAGAACTCGAAAAACCGATTTATAACGAAGGAGATACGCTAATAACAAGTTTACAATAATTAATACTTTCATAAAAATAATTTTATAAAAGAGTTACTGTTCATCAGGGACTTTATTTTTGGAAAAACATCATAAATAAATAGAACATTTAATTACGAGAACGTGCTCGAAAGAATTGCTAAAAACGGAGCTAAAACGAATAAAATACGACGTTTACGGTAATTAAAGTTTATAAAAGTAATTTTATAAACTATGAACAGTAAAAATTACTATTCATCAGCAGACCCAAATTTATAAAATGTAATAATTTTGATACATCTTTCAATTACAAAGACGTGCTCGAAGGAATCGCTAAAATCGGGATTAAAACGAATAAGTTATTACATTTACGAGTTTACGACAATTAAACTTATAAAAATAAATTTATAAAACGTCATGAACAGTAAAAAGGTACTGTTCATCAGAAGGTCATGAAATATAAAAATGTCATATTTTGATACGTCGTCTTAATACGAAAGCGTGAGCGTAAGAAACATACAAAACGGGCTTAAAACGGGAAAGTTACGTCGATTTTACTAAAAGTATAATTATAAACATTTTAACCTTACAAACATTATTTCTCAAATACGATTAGATGGTGATGTAGCTATATAGAATTATATATGTTATTGGTACTTAGTACTTATACGACCTATATTGGATTAGGTTGCATTCCGTCATTTCCGTGACGCATTTTCTGTTGTAATTGGATTATCAATAACTCGAGGTGAGTTCATAGCCCCATTTACTTGTTTTACAAACTCTACGGGGTGAAATTACATGCTTGTTTTACTATGGACACAAGTGTTTTAAATTGTATGCTATCCAGATTATTGCCTGAATATTATTGCCTAAGTTACCGCATTGCCATCTAAGTCCCTACCAAATCATGAACCGTCAATTGCTATTATAGTGAGCGCTAGTGTTGTGGATAGATCTATCGGGACTAACAATCCCCACCTGGAATTTCTGGTCACAAGTTGATCATGGTGCATTTAACATTTAGAGGAATTAGTAGGCTGTTTGGCAGACACCCTATATTATTTTGGGGCACTGATAGTTAAGGTTTCGGTGTCATTGGCTTAGTGCAATAATACCTTTTTGGACTACTGAATTTGTTTCATAGTCTATCGTTACCTAAATCTTGTGGTCCACTCTTTATTTGATAAACCTATGAATTCACTCAACCATTGTGTTGACTTTTAGCATGTTTAATTTCAAGTCCTAAGGTATAAGCTTAGATGGGAGCCGTGACGGATATCAATGAAGATGGATTATGTGTTTAATTAAATTCGATGCAACTTTATCTTTTAAAAACTTATGTCATCTTTTGGGATTATGAAGCTTTTGTTTAAAAGAACGTATGTAGTATGTTTATGACTCTTTTAATATTTTGGGACCATAACTGAAAACTCTGATATTTTATAATGCATCGAATGAAACTTTATTTAAATGTCTCTTTTGAGGTCGTTTCTTATATCTTGATTGTTGTAATATGACGTAGCACCCCATTGTTACCATTCCGCTGCTACCAGATTTTGGGAGTGTTACATCTTGGGGGATGTATATGTCATACCATTACCTTATGAGATAAATACTGATGATGGTGCTTATGCACAAGGGTCAAATAAGCTTTTGAAAACAAGTCATGATACATCAGGAAAAATTTTCAAAACTAAGATTTTTATCAAGGAATTATAAATCATGACTTGGTATTATATTCACGAAGGGAAGCCATTGATTTTCATAATAAAAAAACTCTATGTGCCGTTTGGCATTCCCTTTGACCCCAAGCGGTTTTATAAGGATGGTGTTTAAACGAGGAAGTTGTGAAGGCCAAGGTACGTTTTATTTACTTGGTTAAATTTAGGAAAAATTGGTCTCCAAGAACGGATACGACGTATTAGGTAAACACCTATATGCCGTATCCACTGTTTTTAACTTGAGTTGACTAAGTCAACAATTTTGCCTAATACGACGTATTGGAAAAAAACCAATACGACGTATCGAGTTTGGGTATAAAAGCCTAACTGATACGCCGGATCAGTTTTTACACACACTTTTACTCTCACACAAATTATAACCGAAATCTAAATTCTTGGAACTAATTTTTAGCTGCTTTTATTTAGTCTCTCTCAATTCCTACTACAAGGTAATAAACTCGAATCTCTCCCTTTTCTTTTTTCCTTTTTTGAATGTTGCCATAGAACACCATGCTTGTATCCATTTGTCCCTAGCAATTGAGTAGTTTGTTATTCTTTGTAAATGGTCAAACGGGTAGAAATGGGAAACCCATTTCAAATCTTAAATGTAGAATCAATACGGCGTATCCAGCAAAATGGATACGGTGTATTTAGTGTTTTTACCTAAAAATTAAAACCCAATACGACGTATCCATTCATCTGGATACGGTGTATTAAGCTTTTTGAAAACATAAGTCTGTAATATCCTATACGGCGTATTGATTCCCCATACGCCGTATCTAGTAGCCCGTATTAAACTAATACACGGTATCCCCTATACGCCGTATTTAGTTTTGCTCTATACGGCGTATCAAGCCTTAAACTCCCAATACTCCGTATTGGATACCTTATGGATACAATGTACCTATTTCTGATCTATACGGCGTATTCACTTTCTAATACGCCGTATTTGCCCCAAGATCAAAAAATAAATCTTTCCATGTACTGATTCAGTTTGATTTTGCAGACATGGCTCTTCCACCTAGAGATCAGAGGCATCCATACCTTAGGTTTAAGGGATTAGAGTACACTGATGCAGGCATTTCTGATTTTGAGGAGAGGTTGGAAAGGATATACAAGAGAGGGGTACATAGGCTACAAGTTTTCGATTTTGGGGGGTTGACTGATTTGATGGCCGAGGGGTTGAGCGGTAGGATGTTGATGGAGCACAAGGATGCTTAGGGACAAAGTGTGTTTACTAGCTGAGCTTGGAGGCGGCTATATGAGGTTCGAGGCCTGTTGGTAAATAAGCTTATTCTGGAGTTCTTTAGTACGTTTAGATTTGGAGAGGCATTACTTAATTTTGATACAGCTGGGCGTTACAGTTTCAGTTAGGAGGGGTTAGGCCCCGTATGAGCTGGAGAGAGTTTAATATAGGTATGGGCCTACCTACTATGGAGGAGATGAAGTCTGCTAGATTCGGTGCATACTGGACTGAGAGTGCAAGGCAAATCCCTGACAAGGGGGATCTGAGTGCTTACTGGGTAGGGATCTCATCTACGGGGGATTTCTTTGGCACATCTCCGTCTTACACTTTGATTAGAGATCCGATGCTTAGGCTGTGCCACAGGTTGATTGCATGCAGCATTGCTGGGAGGAGTCAGGCACCTGAAAAGGTGAGCGTGACTGACTTGTTTTTACCTCAGAAGGATGGATGTTGGTTCAGTCAACATCCCTTATCTTTTAGCTAGGTATTTGAGGATGTTTGCTTCGGGGAGGAAGCGCAGGGCAATGATATCTGGAGGATAGTTTGTTGCTCATCTGGCTGAGCATTTTGGACTTCTTATTGAGCAGAGGCTTCAGGGATTGACAGTGATAGTCCGAGACCTCCCTGTGATTGATATGGCTGAGTTGGTGCGGCTGCAGATTTGCGAGGAGCTTGATGATACTTGGGCTTAGGTAGCCCCGTGACCAGAGAGAAAGCCTGGTGCTGCGGCTGGTGCCCTAGAGGTTGTTGAGGGTGCTTCTGATATTGCTGAGGGTGCTCAGGCTGTTCCAGCACCTGTACAGGCACCCCAACCACCACCTGCAGTTGTAACAGCTAGGAGTTTACCACAGAGGGTGGCTAGACTAAAGGAGGAGGTACATGGGATGCGAGGGGCATTGGGCGAGAAGAGAGAGGTATTAAATAGTATGGCTAGGGGTGGCAATTCGCGTCGAGTTTGGGTTGGCGGGTTCGGGTTAACAGATTGGCGGGTCAGAAAACCCCAACCCGAACCTGACCCATTTAAATAATCGGGTCAGCTATGTCAACCCTAACCTGTTTAAACATAACTCGAACCTGACCCATTTAACCCGTATATATACTTGGGTTGGCGGGTTAAATAGGTTACACGGGTTTAATAGGTTAACGGGTTTCGGGCTGACCCATTTAACCTATTTTATATACAAAAGTTGACACATTACACGGGTTAAACATGTTAAATAGCTATGTGGGTCGACCAGTTTAACTCATTTAACCCGTATAATAAAATATATATAACTTTTAATTATAAAAAAATATTAAACGGGTTAGCGGGTCGACCCAATTAATTTATTCTCAACCCGAACCAAACCTGTTTAATAAACGGGTTAGATGAGTTGACCCAAAACCGACCCGAAATCTATTTAGACTCAACCCGAACATGTTAATTTTCGTGTCGGTTTCAGGTCGGGTTTCGTGTCGGGTCTGAAATTGCCACCCCTAAGTATGGCCTGTGATTTCTCTCGATTCACTACATGGACAATTACTGGTCTCTCGCAGATGATGGATCATGCTAGGGTTAGATACACTAGCTATTCAGATTTTTAGATCCCATATGTGAGGCGTGTCAAGCGTAGGACTGATGATGTCAGCACCTCAGCACCACAGCAGCCAGACCCCTGATCTCCCTCACCGTCACTTTTGGTTTCTATCTGTATACATTTATTTTGTTTCATGTCATGATGTATCTAAAACTTTAAACATATTATCTTTTGATGTATATTATGATATGATGATTTTTGGTTTATTTGTGTATGATAGAATCAAGTCTGGCAGTAAGTTCAGTAAATTAGCTCGTTGATAGACTACGGACTCAAGCACCAAACTCGTTACGAAAGCATGAGAGGAAGAGTATTAAATAGCGTGAAAAGCTGAAGAAAAAGTCTAACTTAAAGACTAGCTGAAAGAAAAGTGCTTCCCGGGAGACAACCCGAATTGTTTTTTATTTATTTTTATCGAGTCTGTCTTCCCAGACATCAATACAGCGTATCCGCTCCATACCATACGGCGTATTGAATGTTTGGACGTTATCAATCCTTTATTTTTTTGCATTTAAAACTTTATCGTCAGATTTGTCTATACGGTGTATTCATGCACATGATACGGACTATTTGGCAGACTGACTCGTATTGATACTTTTTACAGGTCTTTCTATACGGCGTATCCTGGTTTTTGGATACGACGTATTGACTTCCTGTACAGTTTATTTTTATTTTTTTATTAACCGTAGGATACCCGAGATAGGATTTTGCATGTTTTTCCTATATTTTGCACAGGACCTCGCTGGAAAAGAAATCGACAATGTTGGTGAAGTATCGATCATCTGGAATCCTATGTGTGTTGTAGTCATGCTGGAATCCAGACACATTTACAACACACATTCTTGCTCATAAACTCAACTTGGATAATCTACCGAGCAAAACATCAGGGGAGTTTCTCGTTCTAATTCTTTTAATTTCCCGTTTTTAATGTTTTATCTATACAACGAGGACGTTGTATAATTTAAGTGGGGGATGGGAATTAGAACATTACTTGTCCTATTTTTCACATTAAAATGCTTAAATTATGCTCAAATTAAAAAAAATCAAGCATACTGTTGTGAAATTACTAGTTACATAACATGCACACGTAACCCTTACTAGATATTGTGAGGATTCAGCCTTATCCGTTTCCAAATGTTTACCCAAATCCCACAAAATATGAGTGTGACGGTGATGTTGTAGACTTTAGAACTTGGCTTGGTATATCTATTCGAGACCACAATAATAAGTACTATGGATTTAGATGGAGTAACTTGTTTAAATTGGTAAATTTCAAAGATTACACCCAAAAAGCCTTTATATGTTGTTTCATTAACTAACTATACTGGTTAGTTAACCCCCATATAAACCCTTTGTTTACTCTCATTTTAAGAGTAAGATACCCCTAGAAAAACATGTAGAGCCAATCCTTTAGGATAACTGATTGATTAAGATTCAACCCTTAATATATAATAAATATAATATATAAAATAAATATACTTATAAATATATAAATAAGAGGATAAGAATAAAAAAATCACAATTATAGTAATCCGGGAGTATGATTCCTGGGTCGTTATCCCCAACGAGGAATGCAATTGAAAGTCGAGAGGCGTTGAATCGATGCTTAAATGGAACAAGATTATGATTGGTTATCTAAAACTATGAGAAAATTAAGGCAAAACTTAAAAACAATTAAGGTAAGACAAATTTTAACTAAAAACGCAAAACGGGAATCCTAAACGGGACCTAAAAACTAGTTAAGGCAAATTATAACCCTAAAAATGCAAATTTGGTTTCTAAACCTCTAAAATGACAAAAGAAAATTTTCTAAAAAAGATTTATATTTTTTTTTACTTTTTTATAATTTTTTATGAATTAAAACCTATTTAATCTATTTAAAATTCTAGAAAATAACAAATTAACTCCTAAAAATTCCAAAAAATGATTTTTTACTTTAGAAAAGTCTAAAATATCATAAAAACTCAGAAAAACATTTTTCACTACTTTTTATAATTAAAAACTATTTCTTAAAATTAATTTAAAAAGCTAAAAATGAAATTTAAAATCTAAAAATGATGAAAAAGATTTTAAACTTTGTAAACCTAAAACTATTTATTCTAAATCTAAAAACTATTTTTTTGTAATTTTCTGAATTAATTTACTATTTTTAAATGATTTTCTAAAATTCTAAACTTCGAAAAATAAAGAAAAATAACAAATTAAGGAGGAAAAATCTAAAAAAATGCAGGAAAGTCCTAAATGTTGTAAGGGTCCTAGGAAAAATAAGCTGGTTAAGCCAGCTTATCGAATAAGCTCTAAAAAGCTACAAATAAGCTGCGAAGTGGTTATAAGAAAAATGGGTGAAAACGTGTATAAGTATATAGATAATGCAAAGATAAACGGAAAAGACCCAAGGGCGCTAGTGGTAGTGAGTGTTGGTGTAAAAACGTTTGGTGATAAGGGTGAGGTCCCGGGTTCGAGCCTTGCTCACCTAGGACTTTCCCTAATCCCAAATGTATTTGTTTTTGCCATTTTTTATAACTTTTTAAAAGACTAATAACTAAGCACTTTTTACAAAAACACCTTTTTTATAAACCACAAATAAGCACTAGAATAAGCTGAAAAGGGCAGGATAAGCTAAACTATACTAAACTATAAAAATGCTAACTGTTAGCAAATTTAAGCACTAATAAGCAAACCAAAAAGAGAATTAAGCTAAAACAGATGAAAGGGCATATCTAAAAAGCACTTAAGAACAAAAATAAGCAACTACAATAAGCTAGAATGACAGTTTAATCAAAAAGCTATAAAACTTAGAAATTTAAAACTACAAGGCAAATAAGCTCTAAACTGAAAGAAATAAGCTAAATTAGGCTAAAACTAACCTAATAAGCTAAACTAAACCTAGAATAAGCAAAAGCAATAAGCTAATAAGCCTAAATAAGCAAATAGCTTTTTGGGCAAAATTGATAAGCAAAAAGGCCAAGAGGGACATTTCTAGCTTAAAAATAAGCTAGCAAAAGAATCCTTATGGCTTAGTGGCTTATACCACTAAGAAGAATGGCCAAAAAGC
>BQNB010000086.1:6476-33295 GCA_026074375.1 Tanacetum coccineum
CTTTTTGGTATGATGCCTCGGGTGTTCGGTTTCGTTCATGGGAGTTAATTCAGTTGGCGCCATGGTGGGATCTTTCTTATTCTAATAGCCTTTGGTTGTTTTGCGAGTTCGTTTCGTTAGAGTTTTCTGTTCCTTTTCGTTCTTTGTTTGTTGGATCGTTTTTGCGTGTATATCGTCTGCTAGTTTCTTTCTAGCCCTTTTTAATAAAATTCAATTTGCCGTTCAAAAAAAAAAAACATTTAGCATTTAACGTTACATCATTTTACACATTAAAATTACACTTACAGCTATTCTACCAAACATTTTTATAAATTAAACTGCTGCTGCTAACTGCTACTGCTAACTGCTTACTGCTAATGCTAACTGTTGCCGCTAATTTAAACAAACACACCCTTCACACTCACATAAATACCCAAGAAAAGTTTACCACTACTTTTAGGGCAAATGATACAAAAAAGTACTCAACTTAAGGGTCATTTCTAATCAAAGTATTGCACTTTGTTTCTTGCATAAAAAGGTACCCAACTTATATTTTTGGCCAATTTAGGTATTCTCGTTAAATAATTAACGATCATCCGTTAAGTTTTACACATTTCAAGTCCACCGGCCACTATCACCACCACCAATCATCTTCCCCACCACCAAGCCTCTCCACCACCATCACAACCAAGCACCGCCACCACCACCACCACCAACCCCACCCACCACCGTCGTAAATCGCCAACACGATCCACTATCGCCACAAACCACCACCACTTATGTAAATATTGTAATATTTTGCAGGTTGTTGAAAAACGTTTTTATATGCTTCATATATAAATACATGGTTGTAGACTTGTAGGTGGCTTTATACCAGATTTAATGAATTATATAATGAAAATGTCGATAGAGAAAGAACAAATGAATATAGCTAACGGGAGTTTCAAACAACATGGAACGTGGGTTCTAAAATAATAGCATAAATTAGTATTTTATATTTTATGTGTATACCATGTAGAATGATAGAAAACCCTTTAGGTATAACTTTATTATTGAACACAATATATATAGAAGATTATATAATGAAACCCTAACGGACCCAAAGCCCACAAACCGAGCTTGGGCCTATTTATCCTCTAATATATACTTATGATTCATTGAGTTGGTTATACGATGTAATCAACTCACTAAGTTATCGCTGATTACATTATTTATATAGGTGGTGGCGGTTGAGGTTGGTGGTTTGTGGCGATGGTGGGTCGCGTTGGCGATTGTGGTGAGGAGGCTTGATGGTGGGGAAAATGATTGGTGGTGGTGATAGTGGCAGGTGGACTTGAATCGTAAGTAATACTTAACGAATAGTCGTTAAATATCTAACGAAAATGCCCAAATTAGCCAAAAATATATGTCGGGTGCCTTTTTATGCAAATAACCCTTAAGTTGAGTACTTTTTTGTGTCATTTGCCCCTACTTTTAGAGTTATTCTAATTTAAATTTCTTGCTATCTATCATGTTATTGTAACAAAAAAACGCATAACAAAAATATTGGTCCCTCAAAAATGTACTTAGTGGTTTATCCGCATTTTTTACTTAAATTTTCTTCAAAGGGGTAAGATTCAAATTCAGCTGTTAAAGCTAAAACGGTGTACAAGTTTAAAGTTGTGCGTATTATTTTGCTGATGAAAGTCAATTTGGTATTGTTCAAATGGAAATGCATTGGTACCTAAGAAGCTGTAGCAAACTTGCAACTCGAGATTAATTACTTGATGTTCTTTGGAAGAGGCAGATAACTTAATGATACAATATTTTTATCAATTGACTTTTTTAAATAACATGTAGATCTAGATCGGATTGCTACAGAAATTGCTATTATCAAAGGAAATGATGTAAACTTCATTATGTAGAAAGAAACAAACAATTCCTTATAATTTTTTTTGAAGAAAATTCCTTATAATTAATCAAACCACACGTTCATAGTTTAAACCTTGATTATAAAAAACAAAAATAAAACTTAACAGATCGAGCACGACTGTGATCTTTAGTTTCACAAACAAGATACATAATTCAATCCCTAATTGAATTATGATAACACAAATGACACTTAAACAACATATAAGAGACATTAACTGGTTTTGTTTAAACTTCTTTTGGTGGTTTATATTTTTGAAGCATCATATATAAGTTCGTAAGAGCTTCGTCTCCTGGGAACACACTTTTGATGGCCTCGTGTGAACGCATGCACTTCGCCCATGTTGCAAGTCCCGGGGTTCTAACCTCATCGAATACCTTGAAATCGTTTATTGTTTCAATCATTCCTGTCCACGGGAGAAAACATCCAAGAGCAACATCAAGGTAAGATAAATCATCTCCACCCAAATAAGGCTTTCCATTGCTATACTTCACATGTGCTCCTTCTAACAATTCCGCGCGTTCCTATAACCCTTATTTAAAAACACCCCGCCTTAAAATAAAAAGTCATTATAAAATATTAAAACATACCATAAAAAACCACTATTTTAAAAAAGTCGATGACGAAACTTATAAGTGGTCACCATGTGGTCACTAAATTACATGCTATGTATTTTTTATATAGGGTGGTGACGAGAAATTTGGTCATTGATATGATAAACATGAGTGACGAAATTTTGGTCACTAGTTCACTCATTGCTAATTCTATTTTTTTTAGAAAGACATTTTTTTTCACAACTATCTCACAATATATTTCACAAATGCTTCCAGCGAGACTTGAACCCACAACAACTAAGGTAGTGAGGAACTCACATACCCAATAATACCCTTGGTGGCCAAGTGAGCTAGCCCAGTTGGTTCTCATTGCTAATCCTATAGGATGATAAAAAATAAGGGCAATTATATACCTACTAAAATTGCATATTCGTATATATATTCGAAAATTGTAAACACTATTACACGTTACAGATGAAAAACTTGTATCATAAAAAAATATGCAAATTTGAAAATGTTTTAACTTTTTTTATGCAATTCTCCCATAAGCATATATTATTTGAAACATAAACTCTAAAACACAAAAAGTAACTTAGATAACTAAAAAAATAAAATAATAAATACACTTTTACATTGATTTTTTACTTTTATACTGTAATTATTAACTTAAATCAAACTCACTTGCTAGAAAAAAAATTAACTTGGATATATAAAATCCGATCCATTCACATTCACAAGTCACAACATATCTCATATTCACATTAAAATCACATCATCATAAAATATCTCAAAACACATATCGTATCTTCTCTTTACGCCCCCTAAATCGTATTTTTTAGGGTTTCAAAATCCATTCAATTACATCAAATTCACACACAATCAGCTCAAATTAGCTTCAATTCATATCGAACTCAAGCTCTCATCTGTGTTACGGTTGTGTTACGGATCGAAATCAAGCTCTCATTTGTGTTACGGTTCGGATTTCATTTAACTTCACTGCTTGTTATATGTTAGTAGATTTATGGTGATGAATTAGTGAGCTATAAATTAGGGCACTGTAACATGTTTAAGTAGTTTTAACTGAATTAGGTGATTGCGGAAAAAAACTGTTGTTCGATAAAATGCCTTAGTGGAAAGTTAGAAACATTGGTAGCTGTAAGACAAGTGTTTGATAAAATGCCTTAGTGGAAAGTTAGAAACATTGGTAGTAGTTGAATGGATCAAGGTAGTTTTAGGTAGAATTAGTTCGAAGTTTTGTTCGGACTTAACGTCACCGTTAAGTGATGATGGTTGTAGACATTGGTTGACGTAATAAGTTACATACTTGATATTCAGCTACAATTACTTTATTTGTTCAAATAAGTAGCGAAGTTGTTGTGAGTATACAAATTGAAATGATCAGTAGATAGTACTGTATGGATTGCTTTACAAATGATGATTTCATAATGGATGATTTGGTTAAATTAATTGAGAACGCTGATATAGTTAGGCATGTTAAATTTTTATATAATTAGTCAATACTTTAGTCTAAATGTATGTGCTTCGCTCTTTGATTTGATTCTATAAACTAAACTTATCATAATTTACCAAACAATGTTGTTTGATAAAAGCGTCAATGAAAAACATCAGTAATTGTAGGCTAGGTTTTAGGGTCGTGTGTTTAGTTTGTTTGATATTATAACGTGCCCCATTAAGTGCTTTGGTGTTTGGCGTTGTAGATTTGTACAATAGTTGTTTTCAAAAGCATAATGAGAAGGGGGTCTTATTAACTCCTTGAGCCTTATGTTTTTTATCGCCTGTATTTTAATTATGTGCTCAAAGTGTATTATTCTATATATAATAATATAACGGATGTGGTTATGGCTTGGTACACTTGAATAAATTATAGAGAACAAAAGAAAGATGTAAGTTAGGGGTTGAGGCTTACGAATTTTGTTTAATTCACACTTACAAAACAGAATGGTGTATATATGGTGTATGATAGTTATCATGTTTCATAAATACTAACAAAAACTATTAATAAATAGTATATATATGGTGTATGATAGTTATCATGTTTCATAAAAATAACCAACGTAAGACTATCCTTCCTTCGTATATTTATCAATTGTAATTTGCTAGTTTGAACTTGCTTTGTGGTTGGGTTTAACGTAGGAATTGACACGTCTCATTCTTTGAAAGGAAGTAGTTTCTTAAAGACTTGGAACTTTATTTGTCATTTTCCTTGTTTCTACAGCTGCACAATATGACTTAGTATTGTTATTGATTACTTGTTTTTTGCACTTCGGTGTAGTGTTCAATGCCTTTTACCCTCATGAGATATTAATGCTGAATTTTACGGGGATTATACTCCATGCGTGATATCTGAGATATGTTGGGTTTGTCTAACTAAACCTTATGTTTGATACTATATTATAGGAACAAAAAACTAAGTTTGAAAAATATAAGTTTAGTTACCCTCTTCACAGTCAACAATTTTCTTATGTGGAAGTTGCGCAAGTAAGCGAAGATGCCATATTTGATTATTTTGTCCTAACGAGTATCTTGAGTTGTATAGTCGAGATGTTCACTATCTTATCTTTGGATCTTTGTGACAGCTGACGGTACTTGGAAACTATACTGCGCTTGGGACCGGAAATACAAATAAAAGTACCGGTAATATATGTGGTTGGGGAAAAAGATCCAGTGTACACCACCGAAGACATATATCCAAAGTGGTATGTGTAAGAAAGACGTGCCACTCCTTCAGCAAGTCCTGGGTCATTGAAAGGTGCTTGCCCATTTCAGTAACCAGATAAACTCAAAATATCGTAAGTGAGATAATTTTGGACTTCATCAAGAACTTTAACAAGCTTTCCTCCCCCACCCAAGGTCTCAGTTTGTAATATAATTATGTATATATTTTAGTATCCTTTAATAAGAAAGTATCTCAGAACAATCACCTGTTTTGCGAAGTCCTAGATATGTTGGCTGCTGGAATCAATTTAAGATATTGAAAAATCACATAATTAAGACAACTAATCACTAGAAGGATACACATGCAGACATGATGCGGTCAATCAAGGAGAGAACAGAGGGGATAACGCCACTAGGTCAAGTAGTTCAAGTAGCGACTCAATTGGTACAGAGCAGTTTGATAGGTATGTATACCACTTTCCTCTCTGCAACATACTCGTGTACCATAAAGGAATTTTTTTTCTTTTCGAGATGAAGTGATGAACTATGGGGTCAAAAAGATATCTCACAGATGATTGTAGCTTTTAGCTTTCACCAGTACCTACTAAAAGGTGTTGTTTACTTCAGCTGGTAGCAGTGGCAAGTCAAGCTGATATTTGGATCCTGCCCTCATGAATTCTGGACTGTTGGATCGTAAGATTGAATTTCCTCATCCTACTGAGGTAGTTTCCCTCTAATCTGCAGTTTGAACTTCATCGTCCTATGTAGAAAGCTTTTTTTTCAATTGTTTTTGAATACGTGAGTTCAACCACAAAGATATTCATGGAATCATACGGTTCAGGATAGAGTACCGGCATTCTCACCAGAAAAAGCAAAGGGTACATCGTTCAATCGTACATAATGGAGAGAAAGTATTTGCTAAAGTTCAAAGACCTGGTTTGAAGAAACTTTTTGACATCGATTTACATTGTGGCTCAGTCATACACTCTTTTCATCCAGTAGTCGCAGAGTATTTTCAAAGTGAAACTCTTGGTGGCCCAACAAGAGACTGGATGGGAGTCTATGATGAATGTGCAAAGTAAGTACCCAACATTGATTAATGATCTTTTTATTAGTTGCATGATAACGTATGTTACAATAGAAAAATTAGCATCTTGTTTGGTAAACCGTGTGAAATGCAAGTAAAAAGAAGCATCCTGCCTTGGTGTGCCTAAGTTGATCGATATTTTCTTGCATTCTTTTCGCAGGATCTTGAACCAGAAGATTGATTATTAGAAGAGATGAAAAAGATGGCTCAATTGCTACAATAATTTCAAAAACTTGTAAGTTCTCATTTTATATTAAAGTCATGTTACTTGAAATGAGACCAGAGTATTATGATGGGAATGATGGTGGTGTTTACATAGCACCCATCTTTTTTACGTTGCATCAAATGGATGGGCTGATGTGTATAGTAAGGATATTGTGGCAAAAACAGAGAATGACCATGTTGCCATCGATACTAATGCATGTGTTTTTATGTATTTAAACCAGAAACTTCAACACACCTGGTTTTAAGATGTTTGATTTTTTATAATGATATTTCTGTACGCGCTCCATACTCATTTGATATAGTTACTCGTATGGTTCTTAATATCTTCAGGGAGCAATATGAAGAGAATACAAGGACTTTTTCACCGTCAACTAAAGAGAGTGAATAGCTTTCGGATGATAGAGATTGTGGGCTACTGCTGCATAAGAAACTACAGAATTATAGATGAAATATTGCTTATATGCGACATGTTTGTGCATTATCTTTGTGTGTTTTTTTGGCTCTATTGTTTGTACTTTATCCTCTTTATAACGACATGTTTGGGTTAATCTTGAATCCACCATTCGATGTTATGTTTAAAGAGATCAATATTATGGATTTTCATTTCTAAACTACTTTTAGTTGACATCTCGTGAATGTGGCGACTTTTTTGGTTTTAACATGTAATTTTTGGTGACGACCAGTTTGGTCTCTAAGTGCAAGAAATAGTGACCATATATTCGTCTCTAATGGTTTTAAGTGGTTGGTATTTTACCCATGAGTGACCATTTATTTCGTCAATAATTGACATTTGTAGTGACGACCATTTTGGTCTCTAAACTAAAGAAATAGTGACAGAATATTCGTCACTCATGGTTTTATAGCAGTCGTCACTCTAACCCGTAAGTGACCACTATTTTCGTCACAAATCTGTGACGAATTCTATTTTCGTC
This sequence comes from Tanacetum coccineum, assembly GCA_026074375.1. Taxonomy (NCBI): domain Eukaryota; kingdom Viridiplantae; phylum Streptophyta; class Magnoliopsida; order Asterales; family Asteraceae; genus Tanacetum; species Tanacetum coccineum. The sequence goes on from BQNB010000086.1 coordinate 13,839, forward strand.
TCTAACTGATTTAGTGACGGAGCTATAGTGACGACTGGTGACGACTCTTGTTTTGGTCACTAACTGACTTAGTGACGAATTTTAATACTGTTAGTGACGAAAGTTGTTCTGTCACTATAGGTGGTTTTTCTTGTAGTGAATCATTCCTGTCCACGGGAGAAAACATCCAAGAGCAACATCAAGGTAAGATAAATCTTCTCCACCCAAATAAGGCTTTCCATTGCTATACTTCACATGTGCTCCTTCTAACAATTCTGATGCTTCGAAGATTTGTTTTTTAACTGCTTCTTTTCCCTCCTTTCCTGGTGTTTGCCTCAACTCTTCGTACAACCAGAAAAGCTATACATCCATGATATTTGATTAGCAATAAAGATTATTACGATATAGTATTTATAATGGAAATAGCATATATACTTTAATAATTCATCTTATCAATAGTCAGAATATCTTTCTAAATACACTACAAGAAAATTGGCCTTTACTGACGAAATGAGTTTCGTCACTAACAGTGTAAAAAATGGTCACAGAGTCGTTTAGTGACTAAATATATGGTCGTCACTAGTCGTCACTATAGCTCCGTCACTAATTATTTAGAGACCAACATATTTTGTCACTAATCGGTGACGAGATTAATGGTCACTTTTTTCCCCTCTTAGTGACGAAATATTTGGTCACAGTTACGTAAGTGACGAACAAAGTCGTCACTTATTTACTATAAGTGACGAAAAAGTCGTCACAGTCTGTAGCATTAGAGACCAAAAATAGTGGTCACTAATTATGAACATATAACAAAAAAAAATTAAAAGGTTCATTTTACTGCGTCAGCGAACTAAAATATAAAAATCTGTAGCAATAAAAATAAAAATCTAACATATTAACTTCATTCAAAAACAACATCTTTTCACAAAGAGTATAGATGAAACGCGACACAAACCCAACCAATAACCTATCATTACAAACACGCTTCCATGTATCAGGGTCAAGCTCAGATACTACAGTAATATTTTGTATCGTTACAAACACGCCTCCTTGTATCAGCTTACAAACACATAGTATAGAGAGTAAGTGACCTCCAAAGCTTTACAAGCTTCAAGTGGTTCCAACCCAGACCCTATAAAATCATTAAAGCTCAATCGTATAGGCACAACAGTCATTTACAGATAAGTCAACCATCCTACTTGTCAAGGGGAAGAGGCAAAGGAAACTTGTACACAAACCTTCGCCGGCTTCAGTATTTCGATGCTTTCTAATGACGATAGCAAGTTGTCTCTTAAGATATTCAAACTGCCACACATAAAAAGGCAGTCAATAAGCTTTTCTTTTTCTATAAATGCACATAGCTCAACTCAATTATTACCGAGAACAACACAAGAGACAATAACAAGCTAGTAATAAACCCATCGAGAACAACACCGAGACAAATCTATATTTATCGAGATTATTCTGTGAAGGCTAGTATTTTCAGATATGAAAGCCTCAAATAAGCAGTCCCCAGGAAAGCAAACAATTACCTTTAAGATTAGGATAGCAACCAATCGTTGATACTCAACTCTTGCTTTGAATCCATTCAGTGCATTATTTCATCTCGTTTGCTAAAGTACTAAATTTACTTAAAATTCAATAAAATCGCTATACCTAAGAATCATAAAGGCAATACACATTGACATTCCACAACTGCGTCTAGGCCCATCAGTTTCGGCTAGATGGAAGACTACTACAAAAGATCAAAACCTGTGGGTCAGGCTTTGTCTAGAATCCAATTCGTATGTAATTAGAAAATTGGAAACCTTGGTGCATAAGATTCCTAAAATTCATGACGCGACATAAAAGAACATAAGTTACCAAGATTAATAGAAGGCGGAAAAGATATTAACATAAATACATAAAGGATATTATTACCTCCAGGTTTGTTTTAAGTAGATTATCTGATAGTGCATCTAGCTGAGAGTAACATAAAAACTTTTATTGCCATTTTCCTCTGGGGGACTGCCTCAGTGTGCTACAAGTTAATAGCAAAAGATTGAAACTTTATATACGAGAGCATGACGTGTTGTTAACCATCTAAATTAAAATCTTTCCATTTTAATCTATAATCGACTACTTTCTAGACGCATAGATGACATGAAGCACCCTATCCAATATCCAAAAGGAGATGTATAACATAATATGAATATCTATACACAACTACAAATTCATTGAAACCATATAGTTCACATTCAGTATCTGAACATGGTTTAAAATTATTATGATTTCTAGAGTTTATGACATACTATGATATTCTATTCGAAACTATGTATTGTAAGGCATATTATAGAAATATTCTTGTAGAAGAAAATGTTCTTTGTTATGGTTTCGTTTATACATGGGGAAAAATGTTAAAGCAATTAAACTTTGTTTTAGATTGAGTCAGGAAAACTGAAGGACTTATTAGATCAATTAAGCAATAATGCTCACTAAGGAAAGGTTAGTATAACTTTACATTAAAATTCGAAACAAATATAAAACTATTGCTCGAGGTAAAGGGGAGTTAAAACCTGTATCGATAAATCTCTATCTTATTGGTCATCATGATATTTTAAGGACATTAAACATCTAAATTATAGTCAATTTAAGCTTGCACTACGAACATAACCCTTAAACAAGATATTGCACTGTAGCTAATAACCTCAAGAAAATCTAGAGTTCTTCACACCAGGAATTGGGTAGTATAATCTGTAATATCTGAGCATTGAAGATGAGAGGGGTCAAGTGTAAGCATTAGTATTGCTTTTTGTATTGTTGAAATATCATAAACCACATAACAATTGCAAAAATAGCAAAGAAACAACATTTCGAATGAAAGAATATCATGTTCAGGGGTAGCTTGTAGACTGCAAATAAGGACCAATAGAGATGTTAGATAGTTTTAGCGAACACTATCTCAAAACTCAAATTGTTATTGCATAAATGAGAACAGGGGATTTAGTCACTTCATCCTTGAAGGAGGAACTGCTTTCTAATAGCTTCTAGCGTTTTTCGACATTGTACGTTTATTTTGTCAACATGTCATTAAAAAGGTTGTCCATGATATCCAACACTACATGAACCATTCATTAGAATTTTCTAAATCTTTAATTTTTTATTTATAAGTTGTCCGTGAAGTAAGCATAATTATGAAATTAACAAAAAACATATGAACTAACATTCGTTCTTACTACAAAATAAAAATAGGCAAACAAGATTGTGAAAAGCCCTAAAAACTTAGGCATACACATGGCAATATAGATACGTAAATATGATTTAATGAGTTCCGTTTGGAGTGCTTTTACATCAAGGTTATCTGAAACCTTTATAGGCATTACAAAGCAATATGAAACCATATCTGAGTATAAGTAACCCGATCGATCTGAACAAACTAACTAATTATGAATGGGTCAAACTCGGTACTCTTACAATTGGCTATAAAATATGTAGGTCCCAGCCCTAAATAGATCTTCCAAAGCCTGTTAAGGTTTGTAGAGTTTCTTATTGTAATACAAGCAACACTAAGCCTGAAGTGTTACTTCCCCACATTTAATACTAGTACACAATTTCATTTCTCTTTTCTAAAATAAGCCGTAGCCTAATAAGCTCGTTTGCGGGCTTATTCGTTTAGCATTTTGGTCTTTCTTATTTTTCTTGTGTTCCTGCTAGTATTTAGTATTTACCCTGAATTTTATAGATTTTTCCAGCTATTATTTTATTTTTAATCATTTTTCAAAAGTCAAAATCTTAAAAAATACATAAAAATAGAAAAAAGTTTCAGAAAAATACAAAAAAATAGTTTTAGTTTTATAAAAAATAGATTTAGGTTTACATCCAGTAAAATCATTTTTACACTTTTTATATCTTAAATTTCATTTTTGAGCTTTTATTTTAAATTTTAAAATAGAATTTTAATAATAAAAATAGTTAAAAAATAGTTTTCTTTGCTTTTATAATATTTTAGACTTTTCTAAGCTTAAAAATCATTTTTCCAAATTTTTAGTACTTAATTTGCTATTTTCTAGGATTTAATTAGATCAAAATAGTTTTTAATTCAAATTAAATTCAAAAATAATAAAAAAAATGTTTTTCTTTTTCCTAAAATTTTCTTTTGTCCTATCTTAGGTTTAGAATTTTAGTTTACATTTTTAGGGGTTAAAATTAGTTTACTTGTTTATTTGTCGCATTTTAATTGTTTCCCGTATTAGTTTAATTTTTTAATTGTTTTAAATTGTCCATTTTAATTGTTGCTTTAGATTATCAAATCATCCATTTGCTTATTCAAATCATAATCCGGACTTAAACGAGGATTCAATTTCACTAGTCGTTGGGGAAACGACCCGGGTGATCATATTTGCCCGGTTTAATATACGTATTATATATTATATTATATATATTTTTGAGAGTGAATTTTCCTTAGGGAATTTTCTTAATTACTCTTAAGGTTATATTAGTATATATATTTTATAGTATATAAAACTTACCATCAATCACCCTGGTGAATTAATAACCAGTCCAATTCTTAATGAATCATTGGTGAATTGGAATACCCTAATGATTTTTGGCAAATCATCACAGCCATTAACGGATTTGGAAATCACACCAGAGCCGTACCCTCATGGTGAATCAACTCTTTCTTGTCTGTGAGACATGGTGAGTTGAACACCATTTGTTGTGCGGTGGTTAACCAACACCCAATCCCTTAAAATGGCTCTGTTTGTACAAAATACACTGCTATAAAACTAAGCAGCATGCCAAAAACTGTTTCCAGAAGCAAAACTTGATGCGCGCTAAAAAAATAAATATGGCATACTATGCAAAAGCTAATAAGTATGGAGATTCTACATACAAACTTTATATATCCAAAATATATTTTAAATAGCAAAAAGAATTTTGAGATTATAACAAACTTAACAGTACCAGTCATGAACCTTAGGACGTTTGGAATCAGAAATTTATTTCTTAAGAAAGGCAATCAACTGAACCGCAGTGGTAAGTTCATTACCTACTGTTCCGTGACAAATTTCCGGCTGATGATCGAGCATCCTTTCGATAAGGTTGACAGAGAGAGGATACTTCTTGTCCACAAACATATGTAAAATGAGTCCACTAACTGTCTCCAACACATGAACACCAGAAAAAGAATATAGCTTCCAGCTTTGAATACTCCAGGTGTGTTGGTTCTTCCAAACATCACTACCATCATTCACTTCAGGTGAATCCATCAAAACCTTAAGATCTCCCCAAAGAACAAGACCAACTCCCGCAGCTTTCTTATCCTGATAAAATGTCATCACACGGCCATAAATTGTCATCAAGTCTGCTCTAGTAACCAAGTGAAGGATTTCCCTAAGACTTGTGAAGTACTTGCGAGAGTTGTCTAGCCTGTAGAAGGCATTGATCGAGCCTAACCCCGTAGGCAATAACTCCCAGTCAACAACAGCATATAAATTAACAGGTGTATCATCATCAGAAGCAGAATCCGCATCAGAAGCATACTTAATGCACACTTTGTGTTCAGCTTCAGGATCTCCTTCTTCAATTGGAATGGTAGATTGAGAAGTATGAACACCTTTTCTGCCTAATCGCTTCTTCTTGGTACCAACCTTCTTGAGTGAGGAGGCAGTGTGTTGTGCTGTAGAAGCAATGTTAGAAGGAACTTCAACTTGAGCGTCTGGAATATCCTGAGAATGAGAAGGAGCAGCAACTTCCTCTCGTGAAACATTTTGAGAAGGAGTTGCACCTTCTTCTTCCTGTGGAACACCGTGAGAAGGAGCTTCAACGTTTACTTCATCATCACCAGTCTTGAGTTTCTTTGAAGAGGCACTAGTCATTGGACTTGCCATCTCTTTTGAAACCCCTTGTGAATGCAACAACTCGTTGGATCTTATCAAACTCCTCTTGAAGCTGTTCAGGAGAGAGTTTTCGAACTTGAGCCATAGTTCAACTAGTGGAGTAAATAGCAGGACCTTGATTTTTCAACCTAAAAGTTCGCATGATATTGCCTTAGCTGAATATGGTGTCATAGCCTCATCCTCCCTCCGGTTCCTTGAGCCCGTTTGTTCAGCAAGTTCTTTTCTCGAGTAATTACCACACTTAACCATCCAGGCTGCCAAAATCATCAATCAGTAAATTCAACCCTAAAATTATGGAAAGTGAGCTGTATTTCTGTAGTGACGTGCAAAATTAAATACCCAAGCAGCATCTGAGTAGTTTGCAGCAGATGCACAACAAGAAAAAAAACCTTTTGCTGTCACTTCTTTGGCTTTAAGTCATCTCGAAGTCTTGAGACCTCCTGCCTAAACTAAATTAGCATCCTTTATAAGAGATTCAACTCTTTGCTTTTCGAAATCAGCGAGTTCTTGAGCTTGTAATCTCTTAGCAGCCTCCCAACCTAGTCTTGCTTCTTCCAATTGCTTGAAAGTCTTATCCTGAGTTGGAGTAGGTTCGTCAACAGCAACACCTTTTCCCTTTCTGGCATCTCTAACAGGTGATGAAGGAGATTCAGGTGTAGTACCACTACCATCAGGAACATAACTAGGGGTAGGAACTATCGTGCTACTAGGAGAAACAGTTGAAGGACCAGTAGTAGCACCAGCAGGAATATCAGAACCACCAGCAAACTCATCAGTAGGAATAGAGGAACTAGGCGGAATATCAGCTTCATGAGAACCACCAGTAGGAACAGCTGAAGCAGCAGCAGCTGTAGCAGCTGCCTTAGCCAGCTTGATAAGAGGATCCACATCTAGCTCAGCATCCTCTTCTGTCAAAATCAGTCAACACACCAAACTTCCTTTTTCGCGCACTAACCTTAGAGTTTTAATCCTCCAACATTGTTTACCCTCATTAAAACCAGTTTTCCTACTACCTCCTTGAACAGCAGCTTGTGTGCTTTAAGTTCAGATTCTTGAGTATTTGTTAGGAATAAATCTTCACAAGACTTAATACTGCCAACAGTACTAAAAGAGTTAGTACTACCAGTAATAACTTAGTACTGCCAATGTTACTTAATACTGCTAGTAGAAGAAGTTAATACTGCTGATGGTCAAAGCTGCTGAACTGAAGACCAAGAATGCATGGAGATTATTCGGGATGTTTACTTTTTGAAATAGTAACTGATCTAAAAGATAGGCTGTTATCTTTGTAAAGGACTCCTTGTATTCTATAAAAGGAGATCCTAAGTGTAGTGTAAACAAGAACTTTTAGATATACATTTTTCAAGTGATAGAAATTCTTAGAGAGAAAATTTGTAATAGCTTCAAGGTTTGTAACCCCAGTACTTCAAGAGTACTCGTATTATTTTAATAATATTGAAGTAGTGTGTTCTGTATTCATTGTTTGTTTTGGTCATTACTGTTCCATTAATAAACTTCTCTAAGAGTATCAAAAGTGTAGATTCCCGCATCCCACTTTGGTATACATACAAAGTTCTTCAATCTTATGTTATTTTGGATTCTCCAAGGTAACAAACTCTTTATTTCTAAAGAAATCCGATAAGGCGTGGTACACCAAGTGGTAACAAGCCTGTGCTTTGAGAAACTTGGATCTAGGGAAAATGAAGTTAGAAAATTCTCAAACAATCGCGTTGGCAGAAGCTTCCCATGCTCAAACTTGGAGGTATGAATGTGGGAAATTCAGAATCAAGCAGTACTTTAGATCCAAGATTATGCATTATGGGAAGTAAATAGACATGGAATTCTTGGATAACCTATTCCTGTACAACACCAGAATCTGGTCCATCAACAACATTGAAGATGACTGTGCCCTCTACTACTACAGAAGAAAAGATTGCAAGAAGAATTGATGTCAAAGACCCAGAAGTCCTCTTCTTATAGGCAACTCCCAAATGAACATCAGCTTACCTTTAACCCCATATGTTGATGCTCAATCTATGTTTGTTGCTATTAAAGCTTGCTTTGGAGGAAATGATGTCAAAGAAGACACAGAAAGCTTTACTGAAGCAACAATATGAAAACTTTAATGCTACAAGCTCATAATCATTGGACTCTATCTTTAACATGGCTTCAAAAAGCTTGTTAGTCAGATTGGCAAAATTCTTGATGTAGATACTCTCCAGAAATGCTAAAGTTAAGATTATTTAGAAGCTAACCTGCTAATGGGATACACATGTGTAGTCCAGGATGAACAAACCCGACTTTTAATACTATGGGTTTGGATGAATTGTACAAACAATTTTAAAATTATTGAACAAAAGGTTAAAGAACTCTGCTTCAACCAATGATGATAAGAACTATGCATGTCTAACCACTTCCAGTCCAAGCAGTACTTAATACTATTAATACTTTAACCTATGAGTTAGTAACTGGTAACAAACCAAGGTTAATAACTACTAATACTGAAACGATACTGCTAGTTATTATTGATGCCACATTTAGGCATTCTTTGTCCACAGTTCAACCTCAAGGGTCTGAATTAGTTTCATGAGGATCTTGAGCAACTTAATGATGAGAATTGAATAAATAGATCTAAAGTGAATATTATATATGTATGGCACAACTAAGATGAAGGTCAAGAAAGTTCTTATCAAGAACTGAAGGACAGATCATTATTGATGGAGAGTAGTCCTGCAGGCTATGATAAACAAAAGTATAATATTTTCAACTGTCATAAAATGGGAACATTATTGCAAGAGAATCCAAGACACCAAGAATAAAGACAACAAAATTGGAATCAAGGAGCTCATCACAGGCAGTAAGGATTGAAGATGCATCTTAAAAGCAATGTGTGCTATAGATAGTGCTGGATTTGATTGGAGTGACATGGCCAAGGAGAAATTCACGCAAACATGCTCCATAGGCATTCACAGATTCTGAGGGTATCAAATGATAAATCCTTGTTCTAAATCTTGTTTGCAAAACTATGAAGCTCTAAAGAAACAGTATGATGATTTTTACTTGTTAAATAGATGATACCTGGTTTTAAAGCCAAGCTACATATAAAAAGAGTTTATTATCAATTTTAGAAGCACCAAAGTATTAAATATAAAGAATCGAAGACTATTTTCTGAGGCAATTCTGCTTTGCTTAAAAAAGTGTAGGTCACAAAGAATAGCTAATGTGGCTTACTTAAGATGAACTTGAAAAGGTTAAGAAAAAATGAGGGGTTTTGAATTTAAATTGCAAAGTTTTGAAAAAACATCCAAAAGACTTAGATCATTGTTACAATTCAGATTAACTGAACAAAAGGCAAAAAGGGATTTGGCTACGACTCGTCCCCTCACTCATCCTATGATTCTAAAGTAGACCAACACCATTTAGACTAATCTTATTCGGGTCATGGAAGAATTCAAACAACCTGAGGTAAATGAGTAAAAGTTCAGGAATTCAAGTTTAAAAAAAAGCAACCACTATTTGTGACAGAGAGTCAATAATTCTAAGGAGAATACATTTATTACTCTTTAAAACAAAAACAAAACAAGACTGTCCTAAAAAAAACTAGCTCTGTTAATCTATACTAAGGAAGATAAAGATTGGAAAGAAAAGTTTTTCCATCCTGCTAATCATGTTAGGGAAGAAGAACCTAAAAAAGCTAGAGAGAATAATGATGCTCCAATTATTGAAGATTGGGTGTCAGATGATGAGGAAGAAGTTCCTATCCCTAAGGTAGAAAAGAAAACTGCTATACCTACTGCTACTAAGAAGTGTCAGTTTCAACCAAAAACAAATTAAGAAGGTCAATAGGTAGCAAGATATACAATCACAGAGGTACCCTAGGGGAACCAAAGGAATTAAATGGTCCAAAAATCCAATATTAGGATTAACTTGTTTTTAATAACAAGGCATGTATTTTAATCTGTGGAAGTTTTGATCACATTACAATACATTTGTCCTTAGATGCCTCACAAACATATGTTCAAGACAGTCTTAATGAAAACTGTCCTAAAAACTGTTAATAAATTGCAAGCCTGTTAATAACTGTTAGTCCTGTTACACTGTCAGACCTTTTAGTTAATTGCTAGGGCTTTTAAATCTGTTAGGCCTTCTTATACTGCTCACCCAAAATCAACAGTTTCTTGTGCTAGACCAAAGACACATTTTCAAAATCAAGCACAATCAACAAAACTATTCAAAGGGCCCTATTACAAGAGTACATCATTAATAAAAAGTCCAAATAATTCAAAATATTATACTCGGTAGACAGAACTGTTAAACTGTTAGGCCAAATGTTAATACTGTCAGGCAAGGGGATTTTAATGTTGTTAAGCCCTCAGCATGTTCGTTTGGAGGACCTATCAAACCCAATGGTGCAACACTAGTCTTAACAAATATAATTACAATTGATGCATCGAGCAGATCCCAAGTCAGTAAGGCTTGGGTCCCCAAAGATAACTAACTACAAAGTTTTGTGTACAGAGCAATTCATGGCTAAATGATAAAGATTTGTGGATAGTAGAATGCTCCAGGAACATGACTGGAACATACCCATCTTTCAGATTTCAGAAGACTTTGATGAGGTTTATGTTACTTTTGGTGGAGGAGCAAAAGGAGAAAGAAATTAATCTGCAAGGGTACTAAATTAAAACTGAAAAACATGACTTTTGAAGATGGAAACTTTGGTCAAATAGTAAAGTTCAAAACCTATATGTGTCTCACAAATGGTGACAAAAAGAACTATGTTCTTTTTACTGACTAAAATGAACTGAATGTCGTTGTTCTATCTCCTAATTTTAAGTTGCCTGATGAAATCAGAGACTTCCTTAAACATCCTAGACAGAAAAACATGTACCTTTTTCGATATGACAAACATAGTTCTTAAAGATTGTTTAACTTGTCTATTGCAAAGCCTACATCTTAGGAATCATGATATGGCATAAAGGCTTGTAACATGATCAATTTTATATAAATTAATAAACTTGTCCAAAGAAAATCTTGTAAGAGATTACCTTTAAAAAGATTTGAAATGACCCAAACAGTGTTGCCTGTCTATAAGGCAAGCAACATAGAGTCTCCTTGTAAACCAAGGGCCTTTTAGCCCAATACTAAGGCCCATGTTTATGCTACAACATTGGAATCTTTTTGTCCACCTTTTGTTAGTAAGTTTAATGCAAAAAATACTGCATGTGTCACAGATGATTATAGTAAGATTTTCATGGCTTGTCTTTTAAGAACTAAGGAATGAAACCAGTGAGATCCTTAAAAACTTTATCAAAGAGATAGAAAATCTAGTAGATAAGAAAGTTAAAATAATCAGAAGTGATAATGGGACAGAATTTAAAAACAATGTGATGGATGAGTTCTGTAGAGAAAAAGGTATCAAAAGAGAATATAGTGTAGCAAGGACAACAAAAATATAAAAAACCTCAAACAAAAACAAAAAACCCTCAGCAAAAAGGTGTAGCTGAAAGAAAGATAGGAACTCCGTTGAGCTGCGAGAAACAATGTTAGCTGACTCTAAGACCAAGGCCTTTAGTCCCATTACTAAGCCATTGTTTATGCTACACATGGATCTTTTTGGTCCAACTTTTGTTAGTAGTTTAATGCATAAAAAATACTGCTTGCTATGTACAGAATAGGATCTTAATAGTCAAGCCTCATAACAAGACTCCTTATGAACTCTTTAGGGGTATTAAACCAGCTATAGGCTTCATGAAACCATTTAGAAGTCATGTTACTATTCTCAATATAACATTAAATAAGTTGGGCAAGTTTGATGGAAAAAGTGATGAAGGTTTCTTTGTTGGGTATTCCTTAAGTAGCAAAGCTTTTAGGGTATACAACATTAGAACCAGAAAAGTACAGGAAAACTTGCATGTTGGGTTCTTAGAGAATAAACCTATGTTAGAAGGAAATGGTCCAAAGTGGCTGTTTGATCTTGATTCTCTAACCCAATCAATGAATTATGTACCAGTGGTTGCAGGGACTTTTTCTAATGTTTTTGCAGGTATACAAGGAGTTTCTGAGTCCAGCACATCCTCTCAACAAGATCAAGATTGTATTGTCATGCCAATTTGGAAGGATGCTTCATACTTTGATGATGCTTCACTCAAATCTGTTGCTGATGCACAAAATACAAGATCAATATGTGACTCATGATGATTTCAGTCTTTAGAATAATGGTACTGATGATCAACAAGTTAATACTACCAGTCCAGAAGTTAATACTGGTAGTAGAGAAGTTGGTACTGCTATTCCTAAAGTTAATACTGCTACTCCTGAAGACTTGATGGGACCAATTCCTACAACTGAAGACACACAAGTGGGAGGGACTAAGAAATTGAATTGGGGAACATTTTTTACCATCTTATGCAGATTCTTCCACTTCCACATACAAGAATTCACAAGATACATCTAATTGGATCATGTGATTGGGCTGTCAAGTCTTTTTGTTCAAACAAAAGATGACAACTTCTTACTCGAACATACGGATTTCTTGTGTCAATTATGATGAAAGCTCACCAGGAACCTTCATACATGTCTTATTTGCTTTTCCTATCTCAAGAAGAACCAAAAAGAGTTTCTAAAGCTCTTAGTGATCCTGCATGGGTAGAAGCAATGCAGGAGGAACTCCTACAGTTCAAACTGCAAAATGTATGGGTTCTTGTAGACTTACCTCCTATATCTTGTTTGTTGTACTTGAAGTAGCACCCCAATGTTACTATTCCGCTGCTACCTGATTTTAGGGGTTGTTACAATCAGGAACAAAGCAAGACTTGTTGCCTAAGGACATACACAAGAAGAAGGGATTGATTATGATGAAGTATTTGCTCCAGTGGCTAGGATAGAAGCTATAAGAATATTTTTGGCTTATGCTTCTTATATGGGTTTCACTGTCTACCAAATGGATGTCAAAAGTGCTTTCTTATATGGTCAAATTGAAGAGGAGGTGTATGTATGTCAACCTCCAGGGTTTGAAGATCCTGACCATCCTGATAAAGTTTACAAAGTTGTGAAAGCACTATATGGACTTCATCAAGCACCCAGAGCTTGGTATGACACATTGGCCACTTATCTTTTGAGCAATGGATTTCAAAGAGGACAGATTGATCAAACTCTTTTCATCAAAAGTCAACAAGGGCATATTTTGCTTGTTTAAATCTATGTAGATGACATCATTTTTGGATCTACCAAGAAGGAGCTGTGTGATGAATTTGAGAAGCTTATGAAGGATAAGTTTCAGATGAGTTCTATGGGAGAACTCACCTTCTTTTTGGGATTGCAGGTCCAACAAAGAAAGAAAGGCATATTTATTAGTCAAGATAAATATGTCCATGAAATCCTGAAGAAGTTCAACTACACAGATGTGAAGTCTGCCTCCACTCCCACAGATTTGGAAAAGCCCTTGGTTAAAGATGCAGATGCTGATGATGTTGATGAACATCTTTATAGATCTATGATTGGATCTTTGATGTATCTTACAGCATCTAGACCAGATATCATGTTTGCAGTTTGTGCATGTGCAAGGTTTCAGGTTTCCCCAAAAACTTCCCATCTCTTAGCTGTCAAAAGAATCTTTAGATACCTTAAAGGCAAACCATCTCTAGGTCTTTGGTATTCTAAGGATTCTCCATTGGAGTTAGTTGCTTACACTGATAGTGACTATGCTGGAGCTACACTTGATAGGAAGTCAACCACTGGAGGTTGTCAATTTTTGGGAAATAGGTTAATTTCTTGGCAATGCAAGAAACAAACTGTAGTTGCCACTTCTACAACTGAAGCTGAATATGTGGCTGCTGCAAGTTGCTGTGGACAGGTTCTCTGGATCCAAAACCAATTGCTTGATTATGGGTACAATTTTATGAACATTGTTATTTACATTGACAATACTAGTACTATCTGTATAATAGAAAATCATGTTCAACACTCTAAAACAAAACATATAGAGATTAGGCATCACTTTATAAGAGATTGCAATGCTAAAAAGTTAATTCAAATGGCTAAAATTGATACTCAACTTAATGTAGCAGATCTTCTTACAAAAGGTTTTGATGCTGGTAGATTTCAATACTTGGTCTCAAGTATTGGAATGCTCAATCCCTATGGCCCAAATCTCTTGTTTGTTTTGTAAAAAGTTAGTACTGTTACATTTTTGTAAATTAATACTGCTACTTCTAATTAGTATTGCTAGTTATATTTAAAACTGTTTGTTAAAACTGTTACTTATAGTTAGTATTGCTGGTTATTTCTATGTATCTATGTTATCTTGTTAGTAACACTTAATACTGTTAAACAAGAAACATGCTTAGATTATGTTTTTCTTGGTTTTAAGCTAACTTTTTCAGGATAAAAAGAAGAAAAAAAAAAAAAAAAAGAAAGGAAAAAACAACAAAAAAAACAAAAAAAAAAAAAAAAAGAAAAAAAAAAAAGAAATAAAAAAAAAAAAGCAAAAAAAAAAAAAACAAAAAAAAAAAGAAAAAAAAAAAAAACGCAAAAAAACAAAAACAAAAAAGAAAAAAAAAAAAGAAAAAAAAAAAAAACAAAAAGGAAAAAAAAAAAAACAACAAAAAAAAAACGCAAAAAAGAAGAAAAGAACAATAACGAGAGGAAAAAATAAAAGAAAAAACAAAAACAAAAAGAAAAGAAGCAAAAAAAGAAAAACAAAAAAAAAAAAAAAGAAAAAAATAAAAAAAAAAAAAGAGAACAAACATAGAAAAGCAACAATAAAAGAAAAAGATTAAAAAAAAGAAAAAAAAAAAAAAAAATAAGTAAAAAAAAAATAGAAAACAAAAAAAAGACAAACACAAAGAGAAACAAAAAGAAAAACAAAGAACAGAAAAACAAATAAGAAAAAAGCAACGAGACACAAAAAAACAAAAAAAACAAAAAGATAAAACCACAAAAAACACAAAAAAATAAACAAAACAGACAACACTCAGACAACACCACAACACACCCAACACACCAAACAAACCAGCTCACACTACACCCCCAACACCTACACGAGCGAGATAGAGGAGAGATGAGATGATGAGCTCATATATGTTAAACTGAGAGGTGAAACGTGCGCGTTAGAGTGATACAAGAAATAGTTAACTCAAATCTCTCCTGATTAAAGTACGCAAAAGTGATCTATCTAAGTGATGTTTTGGATGATACTGCTAGAGCGCTGTGATCATATACCGTTGTAGCACCACAATACCTGCATAATTCTGCAGGAGACTACAGAGCTGCCTATGTATATCTGACGCTAGTTCATACTTCTGTACTTTCGTTTGATATAGATCAAGTATGTGATTGCTCGAGACTATATATCATAGATATAAATAATATATCGTAGTGATACTGAGAGAGTTATTAGACTGTAATGAGTGCGCAGATGAAATAGCTTCTAATACTGCCACGCGATCACGAGGCTTCGTGATAATCGACATCTGAATCTCTCATGACACTCCAGAGTCTTCGATAGATCAGTGTAGATTGACGATTGTGAGTAAGTAAAAGCGATATATAGTGAGTACGATGAGATTGCTATACATAAGGATAGACAGTGCATAGAAGCCTCAGATATACATGATCTCTCATCATGTGAATGAGAAAGTATAAAGGTAATAGATAGGGAGAGGAAAGATAAATGTGAGTGTAGAGTCTGAATGTAGCAGAAAAAGAGTTAAGGATAAGAGATAGACGACGAGACACAGTAGAGAATAGAAAAAAAGAAGAAAAGTATAAATGAGTATCAAAGCAGAGTATCGATAATAATGAGAATCTAGAATAGAGAGAAACTAGTCTAGAAGAGAGATAGTTGGGTAGTATAGTATGTCAGAGAACAGGAAAAGAGTGTGTACTTAGAGATACGAGGACTATTGTGTGATCAAAGAGATTCAAGATGAGATGAAGAAAAAAAAAAAAGGAAAAAAAAAAAAGAAAAAAAGTAAATAAAATAAAAAAAAACAGAAAAATGAAAAAAGAAAAAAATAAAAGAAAAAAAAAGAAAAAACGACAAAAAAAAAAAAAAAAAAAAATAAGAGAGAAAAGAAGAAACGAAACCGAAAAGAAAAAACAAGAAAAAAGGGAAAAAAAAAAGGGATAAAAAAAAAAAAAAAGAAGAAGAGATAAAGAGAAAAAAAAAAAAAAAAGAAAAAAGAATAAGGAAAAAAACAACTAAAAAAAAAAATAAAAAAAAAAAAAAAAAAAAAAAAAAAAATAAAAAAAGAAAATAAAAAAAAGAAAAAAAAAAAAAAAAAATAAAAATAAGATAAAAGGAAATAAAAAAAGAAAGAAAAAAAAAAAAAAAAAGAAAAATAAAGAAAAAAGTACGAAAAAAGAAAAATAGAAAAAAAAAAGAAAGAGAAAAAAAAAAAAAATAAAAAAAAGGTAATAAAAAAAGAAGAGAGTAGTTGTAGCAGTCTAGAAAGTCTCTGAAGTATTAGTGATTTGATATAAGGCAAGACATTGAAAAAAAAGAAAAAAAAAAAAAAAAAAAAAAAAGAAAAGATAAAAAAAGAAAAAAAAAAAAAAAGAGTAAAAAAAAAAAGAAAAAAAAGAAAAAAAAGAAAAAGGAAAAAAATATAAAAATAAAAACGAAAAAATGAAAAAAAAAAAATAAAGAAAAAAGAAAAAAAAAAAAATAGAGAAGAAAAGGAAAAAAAATAAAAAAAAACAGAAAAAAAAAGAAAAAAAAATAAAAAAAAGAAGAAGAAAAAAAAAAAAAGAAAAAAAAAAAAAAGAAAAAGAAAAAAAAGAAATAAAACAAAAAAAAAACAAAAAAAAAAAGAAAAATAGTAAAATACAAAAAAAGAGAAAAAAAGAAAAACAAGAAAATAAAAGAACAAAAAACAAAAGAAAAGAAAAAAAAAAAAAGAGAAAAGAAAAAACAAAAAAGGAAAAAACTAAAAAAAAAAAAAACAAAAAGAAAAAAAAGCAAGAACGAAAAAGAAAAAGAAGAAAAAAAAAAAAAAAAAAGAAAAAAAACAAAAAGAAAAAGAAAAAAAAAAAAAAAAAGAAAAAAAAAATAAAAAAAAAAACAAAAAAAAAAAAGAAAAAAAAAAATAGATAAAGAAAAAATAAAAAAAAAAAACACGAAAAAGAAAAAAAAAAAAAGGAATTGCAAGAGAAAAGATCGTATTGTCTGATTGAAAGTAAAAAAAAATAAGAGGCGATAGTCCAAGAGTCAGTATCTAAGAGATAGTCGTGTCATATGCTGTACAAAGGAAACTAGAGATGATCAAGAGATCTAGCGATAGAAGATAGCGAAGAGAGAGAGTGTACTCTCTCATTAATAGCCTAAAAGAGGAGAGCAATGTCATAGTGCATCTTGGCTATAATGTTGTCTAGTGAGAGCTCGTATAGGCGCGTGTAGAGGTCAGCTTCTGAGGAGACGCTCAGAACCCAATCCAGATAGGTTATAGTAGAATAGGGTTTGTGTAGACTCGAGACGCAGTGAGTGTTTCACTTTATCCACGTTCTGTTGGGGGTGCTTAGTGAGCTAAGAGAGGAGAGTCATCTCGTCTCGCAAGTAGATCGAACTACTCATGTGGACAGTTTAGGGGGTTAGTAGAGAGCGCATAAAAGGAATAAGCTCGAGTAGAATTGATAGGAGATGGCGACCATTAGAATAAGTTAGATAAAGCTAGAAGCTGAAATACAGCTTGTGAGAACGCGTTCGGCTGATCGGAGCGAACACTCGTTGCTACGTCGAGCTGTGAGTCATCCTCCATCGTCTAGCTCGTAGGTAGCTTGTGTGATAAGGTCGCTTGAGGCTCGGTATCATAGAATATGAGAGAGAAAGATGGGAGAAACGCTATATTAATTGGGGACTTAAAGAACTAAGTCTATAAAGCTATAAATAAAGCTCTAAGAATCCTAACTGCTTTTGATCCTAAATAATGATAGCAAATATGGGCTGTGTTATGGTGCTCAGCATCACCATAGGGCGAGCTCCAAACGTGAGCTTAGGGGTTTTTGTTTTTTGAGCTTATGCAATAAGCATCTAAAGAGGCTCGTAGGTTAGCAAAGAGTCAAGATCACAAACAGATTGAGACAAGTGTGGGTCAATGAGCGTTCTAGATCCAATATAATTCTAAGCATGCTATGGGATAAAGAAAAAAGCTGCTGATGTAATGGGGACCTTAAACTGTGAGGAGGTTCGTGTTTAAAAAAGAAAATGCATAGCCAAGTTTTTGATTATTACTTGGTCAAACCAAGAGAACAAACCATAGAGTTGTTTTGAAATGGGTTAGAAACAACAATAATAAAGCACACAGATGGGGTGCTTTAAGTGCATAAGCAGTTGAGCACCTTAAAGTCTTGTTTGGCTTATGAATAATTTGACAGAATCCAAAGGGCACTTAAAAACTTATTCCAAATAAAGTGGTGATTTAAGAGCTTAATGAAGCCTACACACTCAGCCAAAAGTGGCTGAGTGCACTTGACCCATAGAACACCCATAATGACCCATTTTCAGGCAATGCCAAACACCCCCTTAATTCTATAAAAAACGTTTTTTAACTGATTTTAGTGAAAGGAAAGCTTAGAAATGTAATTATAAGTGGGGTTTAATCACTTTAACACACTCTTACATAAGTTTAAACAGAATTAACAGGCTTAAATGATAGTTTGAATTTTGACAAATGCAATATCACAAAAACACTTAACTTTGATTTAAAACTGAAAGTTATTACAACATAGGCTTTAAATAAACTGAATACACTTAAAAGATTAAAAGAAAAGACTTGGAATTGAAAATTAAGCTAAAACATAAAAAAAAAGGTGTTTTTGCTTCGGCTTGGTCTCTCTTCTTTTATAGCAGCTCAAAACCTTTCTGGCTCATGGGTTGTGTTTCTTGTGAGAGTACAATGCCTTCCCAAGCAATCCTAGCCTTTCATTTGGTCTTATACACCATCTCAACCATTGATGGGGTCTCGGGTTGAGTGTTTTCCAAGTGGGAGGGGTAAATGGGGCAGGGTAAGGTGGGAAAAGGTGAGGGAAGGTAGGAAAGTGTACTGGAGAGGTGGTTTGGGCTTGAAACCGTGGGAAAAAGGGTGGTATGGTTTTGGCGCGAAGGGGTATGTACAGGGGGTGGGTTGCAGGGTTTAAACGTGATCTTTGGGGAAGAGGCACAAATGGTCCCTCAACTCTTTCTCTCTTTTCAATTCTTTTTAAGCCGATTTTAGTTATAACAAAGTTTGGAAAGTGGCACAAATGGCCCCCCTGTTTTATGAAAAGAAAACAAAGAAGGTTTAGGGGAATTGCAAAACTGGTCCCTGCTGTTTTATAACTAAAAGGATTTTTGGAAAATTGCAATTTCAGCCCTTGTGTTTTATTTTTCTCTTTTTCTTATAAAACAACTTTTAAAACTTGGCATCTTTGGCCCCTTTTCTTTATTTTTTCATTTTTAATTATAAAACAAGTTTTTAAAATTTACATTTTTGGTCCTTGAGTTTTATAAAAAAGATGTTTTGGGCTATTGGGCTTGTATTGGGCCCAATTGAGTGTGTCTGGGCCCAATAAGGTTTAGGCTTATGTTATTGGGCTTTTTAAGGCCCAATAAGGTACAGG